>JAJMBR010000022.1:0-116231 GCA_030565365.1 Zygoascus flipseniorum | reverse complement strand
CCCCCCCCCCCCCCCCCCCCCCCCCCCCCCCCCCCCCCCCCCCCCCCCCCGCCCCAGCCAGCCCACGCTTGTGCATTTGCATTTAACCATTATCTCGGAATGGGCCTAATCCTGCCAGTCGGAACTGCCCACTTGAACTTCGCGTATCGGTTCATTTTCCCCTACTGAAGTGATCGTCGGAGAGGATGCGGTTGCTGGATTGTGTGTTGGGCAACCGTAGCATTGGCATTCATCACCACATTCACACTGTCCAGGAAGTACACATGAAGCTGCAAAGTAAATATCGTACACATCATTACTGCCTTCGCGTGTGCCGTCGTCATCGCCATGTGCTTCGCTAGTGCCATTGTGGTCCTGTGTCGATCCGGGTGCCGGCATAACAGTGTTGCGGTCAGCGATCCATCGCTGCAGCCCACCTTCATCCAGCTCTTCACTCAGGGCGACGATCTCTTGGATCGTGTTATCGGTATTTCTTTCGGAGTAACCGGATTCCTGCTCATCCCGTGAGGAATTGTTGTTGGAGTGCGTGCCTGACGATGACGACGATGACGTCGACAGCCGATTGTGGGGCATTACCTTAGAATGAGGTATACTTGGTTCCGGTGTTCCCCAGGCATCTTCAAGAGAGCTGATATCCGAAAACACCATTCCATTCATATACATCGGGGCTATCACCATTGGTGGGTTCATCGATGATGTGACTCGACCCTGCGCAGGGGAGGAACCATTGAACTGTCGAGAACCATCTCTCATACCCGAATATGCATGGTTGGCGCTATTAGACCTCCTTTGGGGGAAATCTGTAATATATTCCTCATTAGAATTGATTGGCTCATTTTTCCCTTCCAAATGCGGCCCAGAACAGGTACATCCCTCAGGGCACTTGTCGCCAGTAACTGCGCATATCACTCGGCCTCTGTAGCAGTCCTGTGAGACTGGAACGTAGCTAAGCAGCTCTCTCCTATATAGGCCATTTCCTGCAGGCACAAATACATATTCCTCTTCGGGAACTGGTGATGGTATTGGCACAAAAGACGGATTGTGAGCATCACCTGTCGTCCATCGACTAGCATTCGACAGCGTCTTCAGCCGGAGCCTAGCGGTTCGGCCACTGCTACTAATGGAGGGTGGCTTTTGGATCCGACTGTAATCTGGTTCGGTTTTGATATGTTTCTTGTTTTCCTGGCTAAGCTTGTTAGCTTCTGCCGCTAGATCAGCGGGAATAACCGGTGGATCTAAAACCTTGACTGTCCTCCCATCCTGGTCCACTAGCTGCATAACATAGCTATTGGGGTCAACTTCGATTGTATTTTCACCTTCCGGTGCGCCTTTTTCTGTCTTGATTGCATGATCGTCGGTACTCAGGTCACTTTGAGAACCACAGCATCCCTTTGCAGCTTGAATTGATCCACTTCCTAGAGAACCAGGCACGATGGCAACTCGTAGGTTGTCGTTTGTTTGGGGCCTTCCTCTCTTTCGTACCAAAAAAAGTGTCCTGCTATTGTGTCCACAGCTTGAAGATCGGTGGCCTCTTATACATCGGTTACTTTTGGTTAATATTTATCATCGCGTGCTACCGGAAGTAGCTGTATCTTCAACGTCGGAACCTACCAGGCGTATTTCTCCCCTAGGAAAGTTATCATAGCGGAGTTCTTGTGATTTTTGGATCTTGGAGAAAAAGTGTATATCTGCTTTACAAGTTCATCAAGGTTAATATTGCAAATGAGCTTCTCTAATTAAGCCATGTCATTTTATGCTCGATGCAATTTCTGCTAATTAGATTTGATGGTAGGGTAAACGATCTGATAAAACATGCTCAACCACGCTCCATTCGGCAGAGCCAGGCAAATTGCTAGGACGAAATAAAATTACGAATTCGCTCTGAATGTCCTTTGTCATGTTACTTTGTAGAGTCTGACGCTTAGCATAGCTTTTGAGAGCCGTTACATTTTCTGATGTTGCTAAAAGGGACCGTAGATGAGCGGATCTTCACATATCATGCGGAGTCTAATTAAGCATTGTATGAAGATTGATAGCAAGAGATCCAGTGTTCAAGCGCAGATTACGATAAATCAAGACCAAGTGTGGTTTAAAAGAAGCAAAAGAAAAAAAAACAAGATACTGTGGAATGAAATTTTCTTTAGCATGCCATTCAGCAGATTATCGACGGAAACCTCAAAATGGCTGTTCTTCCCTTTTCTCTGTATTTCTTCCCTCTGACATCAACCAACTCATTTAGATAGAAACAACATGAGTAGAACCGGCGCAAAGTCATCAACGTCGCTCAAGCGACTTATGAACGAGTATAAGCAGCTTCTTAGAGACCCGCCTGATGGTATATCTGCAGGTCCTGCTAACGAAGATGACTTTTTCACCTGGGATTGCCTGATCGAAGGTCCTGCTGATACTCCCTATGATGGTGGTCTCTTCCCTGCCACGCTGACATTTCCCCGAGACTATCCTCTAAGCCCCCCGGTTATGAAGTTCACCTGCCCAATCTTTCATCCAAACGGTGAGTACCTTGGTTGAAATCATTCCAGCTGTATATATATATTCTAACCGTCTCCAGTATACAAGGATGGCACGGTGTGTATCTCCATTCTGCATGCTCCCGGAGATGATCCCAATATGTACGAAAGTGCATCCGAGCGATGGAGTCCTATCCAGAGCGTGGAGAAGATTCTACTGTCTGTCATGAGTATGTTGGCAGAGCCAAATGATGAATCTGGGGCCGATATTGATGCAAGTGTAAGTATAAAACAACTACCAAACATAGTAAACTGATCTAACAAAAGAAACTATGGAGAGACGACAGAGAAGCATTTAACAAATTAGTCCGAAAGCAGGTCAGGGAAAACCTGGGACTTTAGTAATATTGATGTTTATTTTTGTACAGATTTTCGCCTAGATCGTTGGCTCCTCATTGATGTCCAATTGATCTACTCCTTTGGAGATGCCGTCAAATCCCACTTGCTGACTTGATTCGACCTCACCACCTCCCAAGTCAAAGCTGTATTTTTCCAATAAATAGTCAATGACTGGCTCCTGCTGGTTATTGTCGGCTTCGAAAAAGGCATCGTGCTGGTTGTTATTCTTGACGAATGGATCAGCATGGCCATCCTCGCAAAGTACTTTCACGCACTCCAGCTTCCCGTTGAGAGCTCCCCAATGCAGCGCAGTATTCCCACGTTCATTCTTGGCGTCTATTATCCTCTTCCTCCGGTCGTCTGCGCATCTGCTTGTGATGTCAACCAGATACTTGACGAGCTCATCGTGCCCGTTTCCAGCAGCCATATGCAACGGGGTAGTCAACGTAGTAACCTCGTGAATTTTCTCCAAAATGGACAAACTGTCATCACCGCATAATTCAAAGAAGCCCTTAATAGCCTCTAAGTCGCCTACTCTCGAGCAGTAAAGAATATCGTCGATTTCCTCTGCACTGATGCTCATTGTCGTTGATGTCGAGCCAAAAAGGTTTTTTTTTTATTTATTTCCCCTCTCTACTCCCACCCGCTTTAAACGATAGCGATAGCCCATCACCCCAGTCTATGTCTCTTGATTCCCTCTTTGACGAGATCGAAAAATGGCTGAAACTAGGCATTAATACGAATTCAGTCGAAATATATAAGCTAGGCAGCTCCGGAATAGAGGTGGTGAAAAAATGCTTGTCTTTCATAGAGCAGGTCCAGGATGCCCTGCTGAATAATGACATTTCCGATCAGAGCTACTCCAAGGTGGATCCACAGCACGATCTGATACGCATTTCCTTGCATGACATGAAAACACTCAATGCATTACTACGACTTGTGGTATTGTCTGGTATCCAGCCCTGCTTGGATCAGGGTGTCGGTATAGCACCTTCTCTTCGTTTTAAGGTCCAGCAGATTCCCGTTCTCCACGATACTCAAACACCAGAAGAAAAGCATGAACAGTTATTATTTATTATGGAAAGCCTGACCAAGATACTCAAAGCTGGAGGAGATGTTTCCGATCTAATTCTACTTGGAAGTTATGCATCGGACTTGCTGTGCGGATCCATGCAACTAGCATACGCCCCATCAGCACCAAACCGAGCAGATCTGTTCGACTACATCAAACACATGATTGATACGTATACACTGATTGGGTGCTATGCGACTCTGCTGACTCACACTGCCCCCAAGTGGTTCGCTGGGTCGCTATCGAAAGAATTGGCAAGAATCCCCATAGAGTATTCCAATGGAGTGAGATGTCTTATTGAGTTCACTGCAGGGACCAGGGAAAAGGAAAATATCTCTCCAACCGACCTGGATAAAACTGTGCGGATCCTCAAGGCAGTCCCGAAGGGTATGGAGGTGTCTGTTTACTCATCCATTCTAGGACTACAGTTGCTTGACATTTTAAGTTTGGATCCATCAAACCCACTGGTACCGGCAACCGCCTATATAGTGGATACTATCTACCAACAGAGGAAACCAGTCATATCAGAGGGTCTGAGGAATTTAATAGTTCAAACGATGCTTCCAATGCAGGTTGTCACCAGTGGGGATATCCAGGTGGAGAAATGCTTATTTGCTATATCCGCCATGCTCAAAGCGTCCCACTCTGCGGGCCTCATTGCAGAGTTATGCAACAGTCTGCTGACCAGACTGTGGCTATTGTTTGCTTTTGCAGTAGATACTCATCGACCAGCCCAAATAATCAAAGGCATTATTACCTCCTTTGTCAATACCACAGCGACCGATCAGGATGTTGAGAATCTGAGCCGTTCTATTCTTGGATCTACTGATATGTTCGCCGGAGGAGATAACGGAGGAGTGGTGATTAGATCGACAGACAAAGACGCAGATTTCACGGCCTTGGATCCACTGGCGAAGTTGTCCCAGCTCGACAAAAGGGTGGATTTATTTTCCGGACTGGTTGCACAGTTCGATGAGGCAGTCGTTAGCAAGCTATTCGCAATTGTTTTGAAACGATGGATAGGAGCGGATCAGGCATCGCCATTCAAGGAAGCGGACCCATTCGTGACATTAGCTGATGCCAAACTTCTGCAGAAGCTCAGTCAGAATGAAAAAAGTAAACTAATGAAGAGCTCTGGGGAACTAATTCAGATCATATGTGCTTTGATCAATGAGCACGTCTTGCAACTCGAGGATGGTGGTTCAACGAGGTCTGTCTTGGACATTGCGAGTAGCACTGCCCGTGAAGCCGATTCAGACGATGAGGCTGACTCAGACGATGAGGATGAGGATGAAGACCAAAATGAAAGAATAGGTATCTGTTTGAACCTGATCGAAACATTTTTGTCGGAAAAGGACATGCTATCGGATGAGGAGATAGGACGTTTGATTCTCATACAATCGTCCGCGGAGTATCTAGCGGAGCACGGCGCCTCAACGATTCGAACGACCGCTGTCAAAGTAGTAGAGCTGCTAAAACTAGCGTCGATAGAGCATGATGGCCATGGGGATGACGACAACAGAAAAAGCGCTAAAATTTACGAGAAGGCACTCAATTCTCTAGGCGATCCAATGATTCCGATTCGTGCCCATGGCTTGTATTTGTTTCGTACTCTCGTTGAAGCTAAAAACCCAATCCTGGGAGAGTCTAAGGTAAAAATCTTGAGAATATTTCTTGACCAGTTGAAAGACGAGGATTCGTTTATATATCTGAATGCCATAAAGGGAATTGAAGCTACGGCAGATATATATGGGTTGTCTACAGAAGACCCCAAGGAAGATATACTGGCAGTGATGTTGGGATACTATTCAGATCCTCAAGTGCCTTTAGACGAACGACTGCGATGTGGTGAGGCGCTTCTCCGAGTTTTTCAGAAGAATTCGAAAATATTACTTCGCAATGCTATGGCAGAGGTAGTTGACTGTTTGATCTCCATAGTGAGCCTACGCCAGGTAAGCTCAAACGAGCAGGATGTCCGCTTGAGGATGTCCGCGATGAGCATCCTTGGAGTTCTTTGTGAGCTGAATCCTCTTGGACTAATACCGTGGCTGTTTGATATAGTTGATTGTGCCTTGGGTATTCTTACCTTTGAGACCACAGAGGAAGCAGTGGTGTTACGACGATCTGCGGTAGTGCTGATCCATTCTCTCGGGAAAGAAGTCGGGTCGATGAATCAGTTCCCAGTAAGCCAAGTCAGTATCGTGAAGAATAGACTCCAGACAACGCGCGACAATGACCCTGATGCATTGGTCAGAGAACAAGCGCTAGCTACTATGGAGATGCTCGAGCAAGGAATGTATGAGTGAAACAGCTTATTGTATAAAACTTATTTATGACATATGTACATAACAATGGAAACTGACTATGCGACAAGATACATGCCGTGATATCCAAATTGTCAGTGCACTCCCGCGACAGGTTAATGATTATCAACCAGTACTATTGACATAATGAGGTACACATTTCAGTAAGGATACAAAACCGGCAGGTATCGCCATGTCGATGTCCAACTCCTTCGTTTTCATCTCCAGTGAATGAGCCGCACAGTGGAAAATATGATATGAAAATGGCTAAATTACTCAGCACACTATCGAGAAAATGGAAAACCTGCGAAGGCTATGGAAAGTCCCAGAACATGGGGTGTGCGCCAATATAAATACGCTGAAAATTTCCCTTGAAGTCTTCACCTCTACGTCACGAACAAGAGAACACATATTTATCTCTACAACAAAAACACAATTCAAAATGAGTTCTGAATCATTTGAATTTCAGGCTGAGATCTCTCAGTTGATGAGTTTGATCATCAATACGGTCTATTCTAACAAGGAGATTTTCTTGCGAGAGTTGATTTCCAACGCCTCTGATGCAATTGATAAGATTCGATACGAGGCTTTGGCTGATCCCAAGAAGTTGGAAAGTGAGCCTGATCTTTTCATCCGAATCACACCCAAGAAGGAAGAGAAGATCCTGGAAATTCGAGACTCTGGTATTGGTATGACCAAGGCCGATCTGGTTAACAATTTGGGTACTATTGCTAAGTCTGGCACCAAGTCCTTTTTGATGGAGGCCTTATCGGCTGGTGCTGATGTTTCCATGATTGGTCAGTTTGGTGTGGGTTTCTACTCTCTTTTCTTGGTTGCAGACTCTGTCCAAGTAATCTCCAAGCATAATGATGATGAGCAGTACATTTGGGAGTCTTCTGCTGGTGGTAAGTTCACTGTCACCAAGGACGATGTCAACGAGCGAATTGCCCGAGGTAGTATTATCCGACTTTTCATGAAGGAGGATCAGCTGGAGTATCTTGAGGAGAAGCGAATCAAAGAGGTTGTCAAGCGACACTCTGAGTTCGTTGCTTATCCTATTCAGTTGGTTGTCACCAAGGAAGTTGAGAAGGAAGTTCCTGAGGATGAAGATGAGGAAAAGGTTGACGAAGACAAGAAGCCCAAGATCGAGGAAGTCGAGGATGAAGATAAGAAGGAAGAGGAAAAGAAAGTCAAGAAAATTAAGGAAACTGTCACTGAAAACGAGGAGTTGAACAAGACCAAGCCTTTGTGGACTAGAAATCCCAGCGAAATCACTAAGGAGGAGTACGCTGCCTTCTACAAGTCTATTTCCAATGATTGGGAAGATCATTTGGCCGTTAAGCATTTCTCTGTTGAGGGTCAGCTTGAATTTAAGGCTATTCTCTTTATCCCTGCCCGAGCTCCTTTTGATTTGTTCGAGTCAAAGAAGAAGAAGTCCAACATCAAGCTTTACGTTCGACGAGTTTTCATCACTGATGACGCTGAAGAGTTGATCCCTGAATGGCTCGGATTCGTAAAGGGTGTGGTCGACTCTGAAGAGCTGCCTCTTAACCTTTCTCGAGAAATGTTGCAGCAGAACAAGATCCTTAAGGTCATTCGAAAGAACATCGTCAAGAAGTTGATTGAGACTTTCAACGAGATTGCTGAAGATCGGGAGCAGTTTGACAAGTTCTATGCTGCTTTCTCTAAGAACATCAAGCTTGGTATCCACGAGGACTCCCAGAACCGAACCGGTTTGGCTAAGCTTCTCCGATACCAGTCTACCAAGTCTGGTGAGGAGCAGACCTCCTTTGCTGATTACATCACTCGAATGCCTGAACACCAGAAGAACATTTACTACATCACTGGTGAATCCGTCAAGGCTGTTGAGAAGTCTCCTTTCTTGGATGCCCTTAAGGCCAAGGACTTCGAAGTTTTGTTCTTGGTTGACCCTATTGACGAGTATGCCATGACTCAGCTCAAGGAATACGAAGACAAAAAGCTTGTTGATGTCACCAAGGAATACGAGCTTGAGGAGACCGAAGAGGAAAAGACTCTGCGAGAACAAGAGGTTAAGGAGTTCGAAGAGTTGACCAAGGCCCTTAAGGAAATTTTGGGTGACTCTGTCGAGAAGGTTGTGGTTTCCCACAAGTTGCTCGATGCTCCTGCCGCTATTCGAACTGGTCAATTTGGCTGGTCCGCTAACATGGAACGAATTATGAAGGCACAGGCCCTGAGAGATACCTCAATGTCCGCCTACATGGCTTCCAAGAAAACTTTCGAAATCTCCCCCCGATCTGCCATTATTCGGGAGTTGAAGAAGAAGGTTGAGGCCGACGGTATTCAGGATCGAACTGTTCGAGACTTGACTACTTTGTTGTATGAAACTGCACTGATGACTTCCGGTTTCACTCTCGAAGAGCCTAACTCTTTTGCTGCTAGAATCAATCGACTCATTTCTCTTGGTCTCAACATTGACGAAGATGCTGCTGTTGAAGAGTCTCCTGCCACTGCTGATGCTACCGAAGAGGTTGCTGCTGAGAGCGTTATGGAGGAAGTCGACTAACCGGTGTGTTAATTGGGTATAGCTGTACAGATTTAGAATAAACTAATGTGTAAATAAAGATCACAATTGTGCACAAACTGTAGGAGTACTGCCGTTGAGGCTGCGGAGACGTAAAACTGTTTTGGTGGGAGGAAGCCGCTTGAGCACCTACTACATACAATAAGTGAAAGATAAGAAAAGAAGAAGTTATACAGGATGTCTGCTTAAAAGCACAAAGTGAGTTTTTTAGGTGAAGTCACGATAGCGGATCATATTAACAGTAGCCCACGTCTGTCTTGAGTTCGAAATGCCGTTAGCTGATGAATTCCATGAAATCCAAATAAACGAGGCGGAAGCGCTGAAAGCGATTTATATGGATGATTATGTAGACCATACGAAACCGTCTGCATGGAACGTGAGTATAATGATTGCCATATTTTGATTTCTGTGTTATTAACTCTAGAAACATCCTACCCCCACGTTTACTATCACCCTAAGATCATCTGGTGAAGATGCCATCGAAGTTTCGTTGCATATCGCAATGACGGCGACGTATCCTAAGAGTCAGCCTATCATTACTGTAGAAAAAGCCAGGGGACTCAGTGTTAAACAGACAGATGTAATTAAACAGCTTATTGCAAAAACATGCAAAGAGGGAGGAGATCAAGAGATCATCTTCGAAGTTACATCTGCTGTTCAAGAACAAGTTGACAACTACCAAAGGATGGGCGAAGAAGCCAATTCCTTGGAGGAAGAAAGATTATACCGAATTAGTGCTGAAGAAGAGAGGAAACAGAAAGAGCATGAAGACCAGAAGAAACAGGAGGAAGAGGAACAGCAAGAGGAAGAAAAAATGCTGGCTAAAATGGTAGAAGACGAGCTGTCGCGAAGAAGACAGAGAGAGACCTCTAATGTAGCTCTTCCAGAAACGGAAATTGCCTTGCCTCAGGGGATCGCACCAGACACAGTGGTATTTGACCGAGTCATCACTATTCGACATGCTAATGGCACCTCACGTTTCAAGGCAGTAACTGGTAGAATTCCGGCTCCTAGCCACTTCTTTGGAAGTAATTATATTGTGAAGCCTTACCGTGGTCCTGAATCTACGGATGAGGAAGAGTTACAGTTGTTGTTGTGCGAAATTTATCTGACAGAGGAATTTTGGAACGGAGCTGAAGCCAAGAAAATCCTACACAACCTTGAATCTGAACTGGATACACTTCGTGATCAGTTGAGGCACCCTAATGTCGTTGCATTATATGAATGGAAAATTGACAAACGTGAGACGGGATATCAAATATGCTTACTCATGGAATACTCTTCCATTGGCGATTTGAGCGACTTACTAGACGCTATTGACAATGCCAGCCTCAAAGTAGCCCGAAGCTGGTCTATCCAGATATTAGAAGCTCTTGATGCAATTCATAAGGCAGGGTTCTCTCATAGGCATCTCACGCTTGATAACATCTGGTTATTTCGCAACCGAGAACTGGGTGAGACATTGGTAAAGGTGGCCAATACGGCAATTGGATACAAACTGGTAGAAATGAATGCAGCTCACCCATTTACATCTTCTACAGTCTCAGGCTCTTTACTACCTTCTTCTTGGCTGCCACCAGAAGAAGCTACCTCACAACCAACTAAGAAGTCAGATATTTGGCACTTTGGTGTATTATTTGCGAAAATGATTTCAGGAAAGTCAATCATAAATGAATTTGAGACCCCAGGTGACTATTATCAGGGAGATGATCTGCCTGAAATACTGCGGGATTTCTTCTCTAGGATATTCAAAGAGAATTCAAAAAAGCGTCCATCAGCGTTGGATCTGCTAACATCTAAGTTCCTTAGGACAGACGCCGTTCTACTTCTATCGGACCGGAAAATTGGCAGGACTTCTAACACTTCTTCCTCCGGTAATGGTCATACAGGCGAATCTGGCCGTAGGACGAGATTACTGGCTATGACTTCTCCGCCAGGCTCGATGGCGACCCTAAGGAGAAGATCGGTATCACGAGGAAGACTGGATAGTATTAACGCCGATGAAATGGCCAGCCATAAATATTCTAGGTATATGCATGATTTTGACGAAGGAGTTGTTCTTGGCAGAGGAGGATACGGAGAAGTCGTCAAAGTTAGGAATAAACTCGACGGCAGACCCTACGCTATCAAGAAGGTTCGTTCCGATCCTGACAAATTATCGGATATTCTCAATGAAGTCTGGCTGCTCTCACGGCTAAGCCACCAGTTTGTTGTCCGATATTTTACTGCCTGGGTCGAAGAAGACTACCTCCCACCCAATTATGGAGAATCTGATGATGGGCCAGACGTGACAGATACTGCGACAGAGAGTAGCATTAGTCATTTGCAAACTCCTAGTGCTAGCCATGGCGGGCCTGTATCAATGTCTATTGACTTTAACGATTTATCCATGGATTACGTCTCGAATTCGCGGAATCGATACCCTGAAATACAATTTGGCTTTAGCTCAGACTCTGATGATGTTGAGAGTGATGACAGTAGTGATGGCGGCTCAGAAGAGGAAGAAATCGATGTTCCTCGCACATTGCAAAGAGGTATTATTCGCCCTAAGGAGATAAGTACTTTATTCATTCAGATGGAATATTGCGAGAAGCATACTCTTGCTGATTTAATCAAAGATGGCCTGTGTCAGAAACCAAATGACTACTGGAGGTTATCAAGGCAAATTATTGAAGCTCTTAACTATATTCATAAGGAAGGCGTGATCCATAGAGACCTCAAGCCGATGAACATCTTTATCGATAGTTCGCAAAATGTGAAAATCGGTGATTTTGGTCTGGCCAAGAGTGTGAGTGGTTCAAGTATTTTTGGAAATACTGGAAGCAAAACTGCTGGTAGCGGGCCGGCCGAAGATGATATGACCGGAGATGTTGGTACCACACTCTATGTTGCCATTGAAATGTCAAAGGTCGGTCATGTTAAATATGACAGCAAGGCAGATATGTACTCATTGGGAATTATCATGTTTGAAATGGTCTACCCGATGCAGACTGGAATGGAAAGGGTATCGCTTATTAGGGATCTGAGAAAGGATCCGAATTCTTTCCCTAAGGGATTTGAGAAATCGAAAGAGAAGCAGATTATCAGCTCACTCCTATCCCATGCTCCTAGTAAACGGCCTAGTGCAGAGGAGCTAATTCAAAGTGGATTGATCCCGCTCCCTGAGCATGATGAACGAGTAAAGGAGGTTTTGAAAACAATGGTTGACGATGACTCGCCCTGGTTTTATCAGGTATGCAATGCGCTTTTTGATAGAAGGTTACCAACGGCCCGTGCAATATTATACGATCGTCCTGTTTCTGCAGTTGGCAGTTTTGCTGGCCAAAAGATATACGCTCCTACTAGGGGACTGATGCAAAAGGGAATATTAGAAACCATCGAAAAGATCATGGGAGTACATGCAGCCGTTCCTAACCCAGAAAGGTCGTTCTTGTTTCCCAGATCCGTGCTTTATGACAATGAAAATGTTGTAGAAGTTATGGATCCCACTGGAAATATTCTGCAACTGCCATATGATTTGACTCTACCTTTTGCGAGACGACTGGCACAGACAGTGCCAACTTTTTCGAAGTCTTATTATGTTGATGATGTATACCGTGTGGCTGAAAGCAGACACAGAGGAGCGCATCCTGGCATATTCACAGAATTTGCCTTTGATTTTGTTAGCACTGATTCATCTGATTCAGCATTGAATGAAGCAGAGACGCTGGCTGTTCTTGATTCGATTGGTAGCACCTTTGCCTGTTACAAGCAGAGCAATTTGGTGCTTTATTTAAATCACGTGGACATTCTCAATGAAATATTGGACTACTGCTCTTTTACCGTTCCTCAGAGGTCGACTGCCGTGTTGCTGTTGGGTCCTACTGGACAAGCTCCGAGTGTTGCGAGTATTCGAAGCAAAATTCTGGCTACCCGGAATATTTCTTCTAATTCATTGAATGATTTGGAGGTATTTGGGTTTCGAGAAGAGCTTGACAGAGTAGAACAGAAGTTGTATAAGCTTATGGCAGGTGTACAGCCCTCCAGGAGGCTGAAAGAGGCCATTTCTCGTTTAAAGATGGTTGCAGCACTATTGGACAGGTTAGGCGTGCGACACAAAGTATGTTTGGCTCCTTTGAGTAACCATAACGTGGCATTCTATAAGTCGGAGATAATGTTTCAGTTGGTATATGAAGATGGGGGCAGTACGAACAAGATGACCACACAGAAGCCCACTATTCTGGCCACCGGAGGGAGGTACGACAAGCTCGTAGATCATTTTCGACACAGCTCACTGGATGGAACTGGATCAGTTCACGCGGTCGGGTTTACATTGGCGGTAAGTCTTGTTACTGATCGTATGATGCAGTTCTGGGAATCTCGAAGGAGACAGAGAACCGCCAATGCAATCAAGCAAGGACCTCTACTTAAACCTAGGTGTGATGTACTGATTGGAAGCTTTAGTGCGAGTCAAATCAAAAGTACTGGACTAGATATTGTGCGGCTGCTGAGAAGCAATGGGATCAGCACAGATCTTGTTACTGAGAGTCTAAGCTCTGAACGACTAATAAGCATGGCAGTTGCAGATGGGGCCAACTGGCTGGTTTTGATCAAGCAGACCAATGCTTATTCAACTCCAAGTAGTTTCAAGTTGATACGACTGAAGAATATCTCCACAGATACCGAGATTGATTTGAGCATAGATGAGTTGGTCCCACATATCATGAATGAGATCCAGGAATGGGAAAGGGAGAAGAGCAAAAACGTAAGGGATAACCATCGTAACGAGGTCAATGCTAGCAAAGGAGGTGATAATAGTGTTGGATCAGCGAATATCACCCAAACTGCAGGTTCGGCCGCCAGAACCGCGTGGAATACTCTGACTGCTGCCAACAAAGTTACTATTCTCACCGAAAAACTGAAAGGGGGAAAGAAAAATCGATGGGTATTTGAAGAGGACTGTCGAGATGGAGTAGAAAAGTATATACAGGACCTAACAAATTGTCCGGTGTACTGCCTTGATGTCAAAGACGAAGTTTTGGATGCTATAGTAGGCACATCGCCAGATCAGCCAGATGAATGGAGAAGGAAGGTCGGAGGACTATCACCGAATCAACGGGACTACCTGGTCAAAGTTCAAAATGCTATGGCTAAGGAACAATCGAGAGGAACAGAGAAGGTCATTTTGTTTTCATCGAAAACTAAATATTTATGTATATATAAGTTGTAGTGGTGAAATAAGAAAGGTCTGGCTAACCCAGTAAAACTCCCAGACGGCAGATGTTGAGGAACCACACGACGTACAACCCACCCGCGGCGTACCTGGGCATCTGACATCCATCCATTTAGCATTGAACAACCGAGAATTAAGATTTGGTGATTTTGCATTTACACGCATCTGTATTACATTGAATTGAACTGAATTCACCTGTGTTGGAGTTCTGGATCGTTGATTCTGATTACTTTTGACGCTACTTTGCTATGGCTACACCGCCCCCACCGTTCACGGTTAGAGCTCTGTATCCCTACAGTTCGGACCATCCGGACGATCTGAAGTTCAATGAGGGACAAATTATTGAAGTAACAGCGGTCGAGGACGAAGAATGGTTTGCTGGTTCGTTTTCCGGCGAATCGGGCCTCTTTCCCCGGAACTTTGTGGAAATCATCGGCAGACCATTACCGGTTACTGTACCGAGCAGGCCGGTGAAGAAAGCAATTGAGCCCGAGACTCCAACCGTTAAGGACAACACGACAAAGCCTGTTGTTCACATTCCGGTTTCCAAATTGCAGGTAGATGAGGAAGATAATGAGGACGATGATTGGAGTGATGCTGAGCTCGCTGCGCTGGCGTCTGCCCCAATCTCTGTACCATTGTCGTCTGAAAAGACCGAAAAGGCTGGATCTGAGGATGAAGCTAAAAATATGAATCTAGCTAGTCCGGTGAACAGTCCTCCGGCAGATAGAGGACTTTCACCTGAGTCCTCTACCCCTTCGAAACCGCGAAATGCATTCAAAGATCGAATTGCAGCTTTTAATGTCACGAAAGAGTCTCCACCTCCTGTACCCAAATCTGTTAAGACATCGTCGTTTGTACACAAGCCTTATGTTGACCTTCCTGCATCATCTTATCTGCCTCCGTCCTTCCCGACCCGCCAGACCAACAAAGAAATTTCAACCAATGAAATAGAAGAAGAAGCGGAGCATGAATTGCCTTCTACTTCCCTCACTGATATTCATGAAGAAGAGCAAGAGAAGGAAGAACCTGATGCTCCTAAGATGAGTCTCAAGGAGCGAATTGCTATGCTCCAGAAAGAACAAGAGAAGATGCAGGCGGAAGCTCAGGCAGCATCGGAGAGAAAGAAAGCTAGGGCTAAATCTAAGAAAGAGACTAGTGCGTCTGTAAAGTCTCCGGATGTCAAGGCTCTAGAGCCTGTGCCGTCTGGTGGATCTTTCAAGTCACTCGGCCGATCGGCAACTGGCGAGTCAGATTTTGGGGGATCTCTTTCAGCCCATTCCACGGGCCACCCTCCTGTACCATCGATTCCTCAGGCGGTGCCGTCAGAATCTATTGCAGAAGAATCTATTATTGAAAACGAAGAAGAACTCCAATCTCAAACTGCTGAAGAAAATGAAGAAGATGGCGACGACGAGAAGGAGACTGTCCAAGAAGACTACGACGGGGAAGACGAAGAAGAAGAGGACGAAGAAGAGGATGAGGAGGATGAGGAGGAAGCAAAGCGTATTGCGCTTCGTGAGCGTATGGCCCGACTGTCCGGAGGTGCTGGCATGAATCTCGGCATGATCATGACCGGTGGGTTAGGAATGCAAATGCCTGGTGCTACTAAGAAGAAAAGTGCCAAGCCTAAGACTAAGGCTATTGAAGAAGAAAGCGATGAATCTTTCATCTCTCCTCACCAGCCAGTCCCGATGCTGCCTTTTGCTGATCCTAGTACTCTCAATGCACTCCAGCAGAAGAAGCAACAAGGTCGAGAAACTGAAAAGAAGAAGCTTGAAAATGTGTCTGAATCGTCGGTTGCGGTAAATACTGCACCGCCTCCAGTTCCAAGTAAGCTCCCACCTGTTCATCAGCCACGGCCAGAAGAAGAGGACATATCGAATGAGGAAGAGGATGAGAATGACGACTATGCCGATAACAGGCGGTCTATTGCAGGTAGAGTGTCAGTAGTGTCACGGCTGCCAACTTCTGTTGAGAGTGGAGATGCTGATGAGGAAGCCACCACTCAGCATGAGGAAACATCTGATGATGGGTTTCACGCCAGCAGCCGACCACTCAGCCAAGTATCAGATCCGCAATTGCCACGGGGCGATATTCGGACACTTCCTCCTTTGGATATACCTATGAAATCCGTTGATGATGTTATTGATGGTGAGCTTGGAGACGATGAGAAGACCGAACCTGAAGAAATGGGAAGGTCACCACCCATTCAACCGCCTGGCGCATCTCTTTCCGCTGGAAGGAGGCAGTCATACGTTGGAGGTAGTGGGGCCATACCTCCCATTCCAAGATCCCCTACTTCTCCAGACGGATTACAATTTGTTTCTATTGCCTCTCGGAGCATGACCTCTCCCCAAGATTCTTCACCAACAGCAATATCGTCCAGGAGGAGCAGTACATTTGGAGCGCCTTCAGCACCACCGCCCGTACCACCTGCAGCCTCAGGTAGCTCACCTCCTTCTCGAGCACCGCCACCACCGCACCCGCCAACTGCTCCTGTACCTCCTCATCGACCTGCTGCTCCTATCCCCCCTCGACACTTGGAACAAATTTCTGATGATGATGACACTGGATATGAGGCCGATGTTGATACTGACCGGGGACTCGAACCTAGTGTTGCTGCTCCATCTTCGAGACATCCTCCACCACTGCCACCTGCAGTTCCAACACATCAGGGTGCGCCACAATATGACGAAGATAAGGAAGGCTATGAGGAAGAGCCCGCTACACCTGTACATGGATTGAAAAAGTCTAGTACTTTGCCTTCAGCCCCCCCTCCCCCTCCTCCTCATGTGGAAAAACTGCCGAGCGCTCCAAGAGCACCACCTCCTCCGCCCGCTCGAGTCACATCTCGTGCTGCCCCACCTGCGACACCTGTACCCACTTCGCCTCCGCCCATCAATGCCCAGTATAGCGGAGGAAGTGCCGGCCGAAGATCTGCTGAGATAGGACGAACTCGTACCAGTCTTGATAGATCTGGCGCATTGAATACTGCTAAAGATATCAGCAACCTAGAGCTGGAAACTCAATGGTACCTGCAGCCCGAAGCACCACCTCCGTCAATTGCTCGAGCGGCCACCAATGGAGATCTTATTTATGAAGTAGAGGATACCCAAACCTCAAAGCGAGGAGGAAGAACAAGCATAACTAGGGATGTTTATATTCTCTACAGGGACTATTCACAAACCACCTTGACTGCAAGGTTTGAAGTGCATGATGCAGCGCATACCTTGACAGTAGAGCAGAGCCATTCACAGTCACCTGAGCCCGATCAGGATGAATTGGAACGAGAATGGGCCAAGCACGGCAAGCAAGTATATAATGCGGCCAACAGAGCTGCATCTACGAATATTGCTGCTGGCGAACTTGTTCCTTACATCTTGAATCAGATCCCTGGCGTTTTGCCGTCTATCGGAAGACGCGTGCACGGTATTATTATCTACTCGAATTTGTCCAATGCCACAGTTAAGCAGCTTGACGAGATTCGACAGGGAGACATCATTGCATTCAAAAATGCCAAATTCCAGGGCCACAAAGGATCTCTTCACCAGAAATACTCCGTTGATGCAGGCAGCCTGAATTACATCCACCTTGGGGTAGTTTCAGAATGGGACGGAACAAAACTGAAGGTCAGAGTTTTGGAGCAGACGGAGAATGGACGCGGAAGAGTCAAAATGGAGAGCTATAAGCTGGGCGACCTCAAGAGCGGTGAAGTGAGAGTGTTCAGAGTAGTTGGGCGTGATTTTGTAGGATGGGAATAGTCTGTCTGTAGATTATTGAAGTGTATAGGGTTTAGTGAACTTAGCAACTCCGCAATCCCGCGTATTCCATTTTTCACGTTCAGGTTTGGAGAAAAGATCGGTAATTATCACGTGCATGTGTGTGCTGGCCCTCGCTACGTTAAGTTGGGATGAATTTGAGGTTTCTCCTTCCTTAGATTTATCTCTCGAGTATTGCCTTGATAAAACTAAACATGACTGCTTCTGCTTCTGCTTCTGAACAGACTTTTTTATTCACTTCTGAGTAGGTATATGGTGATGGAAAAACAGATGGGATGGAGCACGGTGTAGAATTGATAGTTTTTGCCTAAATTTTGTTGTTTTCTGGTCATTTTTCACCAATGCACGTGGGATAATACGTGCATGTGAATTCCGAGTCAACACTGGATTGAAAAAGTGAAAAAACGTGAAAAATGACGAAAACTCGCACCACGCACAAATTTTGGGCTTTTCCTTGTATATTTCACACCTACCTCCCCTCGCTGTCTTCTCCTGTTTGTGAAAAGCTTACCGTTACTAACTCTACAGATCCGTCGGTGAGGGTGTAAGTTTTTTTAATTTTTTTTTTCGGGAGGCTTTCGTATCTAAACGAGTCAATCACCCCGTAGCCAGATAACATGTTCTAACCGACCCAGCACCCCGATAAGATCTGCGATCAGGTTTCTGATGCTATTTTGGACGCCTGCTTGAGAGAGGATCCTGCATCCAAGGTTGCCTGTGAGACAGCCGCCAAGACTGGTATGATCATGGTTTTTGGTGAAATCACCACGCGAGCCCAGTTGGACTACCAAAAGATTATTCGAGACACCATCAAGCAGATCGGTTACGATGACAGTGCTAAGGGTTTCGATTACAAGACTTGCAATGTTCTGGTTGCCATTGAACAGCAGTCTCCTGAAATTGCTCAGGGTGTCCATTTGGAGCGACGACTTGAAGAGCTCGGAGCCGGTGACCAGGGTATCATGTTTGGCTATGCCACTGATGAGACCGAGGAGCTACTTCCTTTGACTGTTACCTTGTCCCACAAGCTCAACAAGGCCTTGGCTGATGCTCGACGGGATGGCACTCTCGCCTGGTTGCGACCTGATACCAAGACTCAGGTGACAGTTGAGTACAAGTACGATAACGGTGCCACTATTCCCCTCAGAGTCGACACCGTTGTCGTCTCTGCTCAGCATGCTGAAGAGATTTCCACTGAGGACCTCCGATCCGAGATCTTGGACAAGATCATCAAAAAGGTTATTCCCGCCGACTTACTCGACGAGAAGACCAAGTACCACATCCAGCCCTCTGGCCGATTTGTCATTGGTGGCCCTCAGGGTGATGCTGGTTTGACTGGTCGAAAGATCATTGTCGACACCTACGGTGGATGGGGCGCTCACGGTGGTGGAGCTTTCTCCGGCAAGGATTATTCCAAGGTAGACCGATCTGCTGCCTATGCTGCTCGATGGGTTGCCAAATCTTTGGTCCACGCCGGTCTTGCACGACGAGCCCTTGTGCAGTGCTCTTATGCCATTGGTGTTGCCGAGCCCCTCTCTATCTTTGTTGATACCTACGGTACCTCTAAGTACTCATCTGCTGAGTTGGTTGCCATCGTTCGAAAGAACTTTGACTTGCGACCTGGTGTGCTGGTGAAGGAGCTAGATCTCGCTCGACCCATTTACTTGAAGACTGCCTCTTACGGTCATTTCACTAACCAGGAGAACCCCTGGGAGAAGCCCAAGACTCTTAAGTTCTAATTTAAAAGGTTTCTCGATACGATTAATTTATGATCAACGCTCAACTCGTTGATACTTTCTGGTTTTTTATTAATGTAACGGTCTCATGTGTACATTTGTGTTTAGATCTGGACATAACGAAGATGAAAAGCCAAAAGAAATTTTTTAGAAAAAAAGAGTGAAAAAAGTGGAGGAACGCGATGGTTTTCACCATCTCTGGTTAATTAATATAGTCGTGCTTGTTTGCAGGTCTTCAACAACGGCCAATTGCATTTAGTTTTGTAGTAATAGAGTCTTACGAAAAACTAGGTTGACAGTCAGAAACTAGAATCATGCTTAGCAATTTTGGCTTGAAACAGTGTCTTAGTCCATTTCTCTCTCGGAATTATTTGCATTGGGGGAAAGGATCTGTGCTTCAGTAGAGTATTGAAGTTTGCTATTGATGCTTGTTTCTCCGCCTGCTTGATCCAAGTATGTTGAGTAGGAGGAGAGAGAGCAGTCTTCCCCGCTTCTCGAATTGCTGTTGAAATTTCCTCACGGAGTTTTTCATTGTCAGCAGGGAGCTTGTTCATTATAAATAAATATGTGCCGTCTGGCGAGTTTTCGGTCTGGAATCGATTCCAAAATGCATTGCGAAGAGTGATCTTTATTTTTCTTCTCCAAACAGCATAGTCCATAGGGTTTTTGGAACGCCGGAAAACCGTTGGCTTCAATTGAATTTGTTGCAAGCTCCCATTCTGCTGATGGCCAGATGAATATTGGCAAGCCAGTGAGGGTCTCGATTTTCTACCTGCCGAGATGAAATGCCATGGCGGGAAGTAGTATGCAGTAAATAAATCACACCGATGTACTATAGGAGTTCCATAGATAATACGTCTTTGAAAGGCATGCTGCAGAAACAAACTGGTAATGCCCTTAATTTGCTCCTGATGGTCTACATATGGTGTAGCTGGGGTGATATAAGGCGCGGATTGACCTGAGTAGTCAGGTACGTCCGAGTTGTTTACTATATTATCATCAAATATTCTTGATAAAATAGTAGCATCTTTCCAGGTCGGAACTCGTTTCACAGGCTTTCTATGTAGGTATGCAATCGCCCGCTTAAAAATACGCGAGTTCATCGTCGCCATATCGATAGTTTATCGTTGGGATCATCGCCAAAATTTTTTATCGGCTCAAAATTTTTTTCCCCTTAACTCGCTTAGGTCCGACAACAGCATGGCTCTACAGCAAGAATTTATCAATCTTTTGGAGAGAAATCTTCAACAGATTATTTCTCCAAGCACCGAGGGAATCAAGGCTGCTTCTGCTAGATTGGAAAATGACATCTACGCCGACGGAAATGCTGTTCCCGCGCTGATCCACCTGCTTCAGAACCACCCTGAGCCCCAGCTACGTCAGCTGGCTGGTGTTGAAGCCAGTAAACAGGTCTCTCGTTCATGGGAAGACAAAGTGAGTCCACAGGCAAAGCAGCAAATCCATCAGAGCCTGTTGGAGTCCACTTTTGCTGAACAGAATGCTCTCGTAAGACACACCTCGTCGCGTGTTATCTCCAATATTGCTAAGGTAGATATGGAAAGCAACCAATGGCCTGATCTGCTCGAGTTACTGTTTAAGGCGTGTGGATCGGACAACTCGGCTCACAGAGAAGTCTCTGTATACATTCTGTACACTTTGTTAGATTCTGGTTCTGATGAAATTTGGGAAAAGACCCTTGATCTGATGAAACTTTTGTCCCAGACGCTTAATGATCCTCAATCAAAGCAGACTCGTGTTTCTTCGGTGCTTGCTCTTGGTAAAATCGCTGAAAATATTGATTCCAGCACCTTCCCCAAGAACATCCCGAACGACCGGAATGCTGTTGTTCTATTCCGTGCTTTGCTCCCGGGCATGGTGGATGTTTTGAATTTTACCATTGCTGATGATGATGAAAAGGATGCTTCCCAGATCTTTGAAGTGTTTAACAATCTGGTATGCTACTGCGATACTGCTCTAATTTCCCAGCATTTCTCGGATCTTGTCAAGCTTTTCACTGAGCAGATTGCTGCTCAGACCAACCTCTCAGAAGACTACAGAAATCCTGCAATCCAGTTCTTATTCACTGCTCTTCGATTCAAGAAGTCCAAGTTCAAGCAGCTCAAGGTCGGAGCTTATGTTACTGAGAATATGCTCAAGATCGCAGCCGAACCATTTGATGATGAAGACGAAGACGATGATGAACAGGATGAAACTCGACCTGGCACCAAGGCCCTGCGTCTCATAGACTCCCTATCTACGACTTTGCCTCCCAGTCAAGTCATGGTTCCTTTACTGCATGCATTTCCTCATCTGGTCAACTCTACCGATAAGTACCAGCGTTATGCTGGCTACTCTGGCTTATCTGTGGCCATTGAAGGTGCTCCTGATACTGTTTCTAAAAATTTAGGCGAAATTTTGCCGCTGGTCATCAAGGGTCTTCAGGATTCTGATAAGCTCGTACAGAAGGGTGCCTTACTAGCTCTTTGCCAATTGGCCACCGAGCTGCATAGCGAAGTTGGTGCTGAGCACGAACTACTTCTCCCACTTGTATTCAATATAATCGACTCCGCCAGTTCTGTTAAGATGGCCAAAGCTGCCTGTGTTGCGCTCGATGCTATTTTGGAAACCATTGACAGTGCCATTATCACTGAAAAGTACCTCCCTGTTCTGGTCCCTCGACTAATTCACTTGTTCGGCCAGACTGATGACTTGTCGGTCAAGGGATCTATTGCTAATGCCATCGGATCTGCCGCCTTCTCTGCTGGTAAAAATTACATTCCTTACTTTGAGCAGACAATTACTAGTTTTGAGCCTTTTGTCCGAGCAAGTGCCTCCAATGCAGATGAAATGACCGAAGAGCAGGCCTCTCTTTGTTCTACGATTCTCGATAGTATGGGAACTATGGCGGGAGCGGTTGGTAAGACTGCGTTTGCTCCATATGTTACAGCAATTGCTGAGGCTGTTCTGACCTGCCTGAAGTCAAGTAAGGGCCGACTTAGAGAAAGTGGCTTTATACTTGTTGGAATTCTGGCCCGAATGTACGGCGAAGAATTTGCTGGATTTTTGGAGCCCGTACTCGAGCAGACTTGGCAATGCTTTGGCCAGGAAGAGTTTGGTGGTACCGAAGATGATGAGGATGATCTTGAATTAGACCAGGTTGGCCTTGATGATGAGGAAATTACTGCCAAACT
The DNA here is from genome assembly GCA_030565365.1 of Zygoascus flipseniorum. Lineage (NCBI taxonomy): Eukaryota > Fungi > Ascomycota > Dipodascomycetes > Dipodascales > Trichomonascaceae > Zygoascus > Zygoascus flipseniorum. Next base: position 93,505 of record JAJMBR010000022.1, on the reverse strand, counting down.
TATGGAGAAATTTACTGTCAATAGTGGTGTTGCGGTCGAGAAAGAAGTCGCTCTGGAGACTTTGGCCGAGATCATAGTTGGCACCAAGGGCGGCTTTGCGCCCTACTTGGAAAAAACCATAGAAGAAACTATGAAACTCACCGATCACTTTTACGATGGTATTAAGAAAGCAGCTCTTACTGTTTTGTGGAAGGCATTTATTACTTTTTACAAGCTTGCTAACCTGCCTAAGTGGGAAAAGGAGTTCCCTCATACACAGCAGGTACCTGATGTTGTTGCGACCTTAGCCAATACTGTCAGATCACAATCTATCGAGGCACTCTCTAATGAGGAGGAGATTTCTACTGCTATTGAAATTTTTAACCTGTTTGGAGAGGCTCTTACTGTGAGTGGCCCATACATCATCGGCACTATGGAAGACCTTGAATCTTGGTGCAGTGAGATTATCCTTGTTCTCAGCAAACAGCATTGCTGCCAGGTTATGGATGAGGACTTTGATGAGGAGTTGGAGGCTTACAAGCAGCAAGGAGGAGCTGCAGAAGAAGATGAGAGTGCAGAATACGACAGCATTTTGATCGATTCTGCTTTTGACGCTTTGATCAACCTCGCAAAGGCCATGGGTCGAAAGTTTATCCCCGTCCTTTCATCTACAATGCCCGTCATCGAGAAGTACTGCACTAATAAGAAGAATGAGACGGAGCGGGCTTCTGGTATTGGAAGCTTAGCTGAAATCCTTGGAGGTTTGGGCGCTGATACTTCAAGCTTTGTGCCCCAGGTTCTTCCCTTGTTTATCAAAGGTCTTGAAGATAAAGATCTTGGTGTTCGAAGCAACGCAGCGTTCGGCGTAGGATTATTATGTTACCATTCCAACGAAGGAAACGGACTGGCTATCATGAAAAGTAATTATGTATCTATTCTTACCAAGCTACAGGGCTTATTGAAGAAGGTTGATAAGAATCAGAGGAAGGCTAGTAAGAAGGCCAACAAGAAGGAGCTAGAAACAGATGCAGATTTGGCTGCCGCTGCCAACGAGACCAACTTGCGAGGAATCGCCAATGCATGTGGTTGTGTCGCCAGAATGTCTCTGCGACATCCTGACTGGATCCCTATGGAAGAGGTTGTCCCCGTTTTGGTTAACTTATTGCCCATCTATGAAGGATTTGAGGAGAATGAGCCAATTATGGAATTGATAAGCACATTGTACGAACAGCAGTCTCCAATTATTGGCAATCTCACTCCCCAAGTCATTAATGTTCTAGAGGAGATGTTCGTAATGCAGCGAGAGGCCGAGGTGACTCAACAGACAAAATCATTTGAGTGTTTAGAAGCTGATGCATCTGGGGATTACTACAATAGAAAGCCATTCCAGACTGATACAGATGTTACAAAGGCTAAGGAGCTGCTACATTTTATAGAGTCTCAACAGCAAGGCTTGGTGAGCAACAACGCTATTCTCAGCGAGGTTCTTAGGAGTTCTTAGGAGTTCTTCGCGAAGCTCCCCGGCCGTGTTAGGATAACTTGCTTACAGGCTAGTCATGAAGTGATTGGCTACGACACATAAAAATTATTTTGTGGAGAATATTATGGAATCAATAATGTTTTGACTACTGAGTTAAATTTCGCACAACTCTTTCCTGAAGAGTCAGCGGTAATTGCGTAGCCCATCTTCGGCATCCCGTAGGAATCATTGACGACATTTCTCTTATTACCAGGTTAGTCACTTAAATTTGTGGGTGATGGGCAACACATCAAAACGGCAATTTGGATTTTCCCACGCAAACAAACATTTGTCAGACATCATGGCATGCCGAGAACGATGACATAGATGATGGGCATCATTAGCAATTGGAATACGAGTATTTAAAGTATTTAAGCTTCGTGAAGGAAGCTCTATTGGATCAAAAGACACCTGCCTACCTCTGTTAGTGCGCCGTGCGTTTTAACCTACGCACTATTGGAGATCTGCGCCGCGTTCAGAAAGGCTGAAATAAATATTTCCAGAGCCCCCTTCCCCAAGGTTTTTCGGTGCGGAGTACTATAGTATCGACCCCGTTTATTATTTAGTCATTATCTTAAACGAGGTATATATAGTAGTGATCCCTCCGGACAAAACCTTAAGCCATAAAGGCTCTAGTAGTTTAATTCGTCTTATCACTACCCCTTCACATCTACAGTCATGTTACCTCCTCAGTATGAAGAAACAGGCAGCGAGCATCTCATAAAATTACCGGGCTACGATGATAACCTCGGTGGATATACTGAGAAGCTCGAGCCACAAACAAAACGAACATCAGTTGTTCGAATTGAATTAGACAAGCAGGAAGACAGAGACATCGAGAACTGGTACTCTCAGGGATCCATTGTATCAGGCAGACTTGTGATATCTCCTACTAAGCTGACAAAATTTAAAAGAATTGCTGTGGAGATTGTTGAACGCGAGATCGTGTTTAGAAGAAGTGGTGGTATGGGATACGGTCAAAGGTACACAAAGAAGTCTACTCTTGCCTCGTACAACATCCATGAAAGTCTTTTCCCGGAGAACAATGAGCTTGAGGCTGACAAAAGATATTTTTTCAATTTTTCTCTACAATTTCGTCACGCTCAACCAGGTCGATCTGCCGTCCCTCTGCAAGACATCTTACCACCCACTCTTGGAGCTCAATCGGAAGTTGACACTATAATTGATGGCTCGGACATTGCTGATGGCTCTATACGGATTAACTACAGACTGGAAAGTCGCATATATGACGAGGATGAGTCTTTACCGTTGATCGCTTCCGCAATCCGATATCTGCAGTTCGCACCTATCGAAACTGCAATGCATCTCAGTCAATATCAGTTGAATGGACCGGTTGGCATGAGCAAGGCTTCAAAGATACTTAAACAGGGGTTGCTGAAAAAAAATGATTATGGAGAGATAACTTTACAGATGGATAATACTCAACCGGTCTCCATCTCGCGATGTAACCGACTAACAAAGGTAAATCTAGGATTTTCTTTCAAACCTTCATGTCCAGGTAACGTTCCTCCTCAGGTGAAACGGCTCACTATCAAACTGATTGCTTATACCATTACGAACCAGCGAGTCATGCATTACATTCCTACCATCAAGGGACCGGGCGCAATGTCCGACAAGTGTGTCGAGTCCATCCGAGTGCAACACCTAGACGGCCCGAATATTTGTTGGTCGATTATAGATCCTGCTGCAGAGCGTACTGAAGGTGTAAGCCCTGTTACACATCAGAGTCAGGAAATATCCTTTTTGGCGAGCGATGCCAAAGAGAATTATGTCGCTTCCACCTCGGGCGAAAGCAAGGGGCCAGCGACCGCCCAACCTATTACGAAACAACCCTCTGTGGAAGTCACATATTTGCCCGACGCTTATGCCTCTTCTCTGACAATCCCTCTTGTTCTCCCAAATCGCAGGGATATCGTGCCAACTTTTTATTCGTCTTTGTCCTCTCGTCAATACCAGCTGCACTTTCATGTGGAGTTCAGCAAATTACAGTCAGCAGACCTCAAGGTTCCAATCATTCTGGAACGTCCCAATTGCGACTCATCGCCCAGCTATGCCATGAGTTTCTGCTCTTCTCTGTCTAGCGTCTACTCCAGTCAATCGCAATCGTAAGCGATTCTATGTCAAACCCATATTCTATCTAGCTCTTTTAACTATTCATACATATCTCATTATCATTTGCGCTAGCAGTAGCAAACCAATTCATTTCGGTCCATTTCCCATGCTAATCAGTGGTTTTTCTCTCAGCGGAGTTGCCTCGTTTGGTAGTCGCGGTTGGGGGTTTTCCGCAATGGAAGAAGGTGGAAAAAACCCCACCCGCCGCCGGATAACACAATCAAAGTACTTGACCCAAACGCTCTGCTTTCTCATACACTTTCAATATAGCGCCAAAAAATGTCGGAAACGCCAGATACTATTGATATTACTGTCAAGTAAGTAATAATCACAACGGGATACTGTGTGACATTATCTGATGAGGATTAAAACCAAATCGGGCCAGTTCCAGTTGCTAACTATGCAGGTCAAGTGCTGATAAGAAGTACAACTTGACAGTCTCTCCTTCGTTGAAGGTGTCTGAACTCAAGGCCGATCTAGCCGGACAATGCGACATTCCCGCAGACAGACAGAGACTGATATTCTCCGGTCGAGTTCTGAAAGATGCAGATACTCTTCAATCGTGTAAAATTACAAAATCCGGCCAGACCATTCATCTGGTACGGGGGGCTGCTCCTCCTGGATCATCCAGCACAGCACCATCTGGCAATGCTACGTCATCGCCTACTCCTCAAACCCCCCAGGCTCCTGCCAACATTAGTGCTGGAACAGGATCTGGAAACATGCTCGCCGACTTGACTGGAGCAAGATACGCGGGATTTGCCAATCTCCCGTCAGCAAGCATGTTTGGACCAGACGGAGGTATGGGTCCCGCCCCCAACTCAGAGGACCTGATGCGAATGATGGAGACTCCGGGGTTTTCCGAAACTATGCAACAGGCGCTTCAAAATCCGGCAGTGGTGGACATGATGATCAATTCAAACCCTCAGCTGCAAGGCATGGGCCCCCAGTTTAGACAGATGCTTCAATCAGATGAGTTTCGACAAATGTTGACCAATCCTCAAATGATGAGGCAAATGATGCAGATGCAGAGAATGTTTGGAGGAGGACCTGGGGATGACTCAGCTGCTTCAGCTTTCCCTGCTCCCGGTTCTGTTGCTGGAGGAGCCGAATCAAATCCCACCACTGCCACCAATACCGCCTCATCGGATGCCACCACCACCACCCAGGCGAACCCTTTTGCTGCATTACTCCAAGGTGGGGCACCATTTGGAAATACAGCTGCTAGCCCTAACGGAGCTAATCCCATGTTCAATCCCGAGTTGCTGCAGTCTTTGTTTGGAGGTAGCGCAGGGGGGGTAAATACTGAGCCTCAGGATACGAGACCGCCAGAAGAACGTTATGAGTCGCAGCTCCGACAACTGAATGAGCTCGGGTTTGTGGATTTTGACCGAAATGTGAGGGCTCTGCGTCGTGCCGGAGGAAATGTTCAAGGCGCCATTGAGGCTATTCTAGACGGACAGGTTTAACCGTGGTCTGTCACCGTGGAATTTCACATTTGTTAATCTTATGATAAACCTGTCATGACGTTTTTCCGTTTTTGCAAGCAGTGGACTGCACTATATAGATGCCGATGGCTAAATAAATGCAGTATTTGTCCGAAATGGGATAAGTTTCTCCGGCGTCGTGGGGTAATCAGGTGGGATCACACAAAAGTAGTAGTCGATCGCAAGTGGGGGTCGAGGGGGCATCGGCGAAAACATTTCCTTCAGTAGAATTTATAAGCAGCAGATTCCGTGCTGAGTCTACGGGAACCGCTGACATTGACAATATAAATATTGCATTTAGGAAATAGCTTGAATATCATGCTTAAAAAAACAAGCTCTGTACAGAGCTTTCTCGCTAGATGTAGCCGCACCGCCAGAAACCAGACAGTGAATCACCGTCGATTCGTGAGCACCACCAGTGGTTCTACGGTGAAAAATGGCAGTCGTTTTGGTGCTTTGGCTGCTGTAGCTCTTTTGTCTGCCGGAGCATCTTTTTACACTGCTAAGCAGCTGTATGAAACGGAGCAGCGAACAGCTTCGATTCAGCGTGAGTGGATCGAGGCCACATACGGTGGTCGAAAAGAGTTCGATCAAGCTTGGGACGAGCTTCTGGCAGTCCTCGGCGAGGATGGAATTTCCGTCGATGAGGAGGACCTCAAGTCTCATGGATATTCTGATTGGTCTACATATAACATTGAGACAAACCCGATAGCCGTTGCTTTTCCAAAAAACACGGAAGAGGTATCCGCGATTGCCAAAATATGCCATAAGTTCAAACTTCCAATGATTGGGTTTTCTGGCGGATCATCTTTAGAAGGAAATTTCTGTGCTCCTTATGGAGGCGTCTGCATTGACTTCATGAACATGAATCGAGTGCTAGAAGTCAGACCTGATGATCTTGACGTGACTCTTCAGCCTGCCGTGGGATGGATGGATCTCAACAAGTACTTGGAAGAAAACGGTCATAAGGACCTTTTCTTCGGTGTTGACCCAGGTCCAACTGCTAAAATAGGCGGAATGATCAATACCTGCTGTTCAGGTACCAATTGCGTCAGATATGGTCCTATGAGAGACCACATTATCAACCTTACTGTTGTCCTGGCAGATGGTACTATCATTAAGACTAAGCAACGTCCTCGGAAATCAGCTGCCGGATATAACCTCAATCATCTCTTTTGTGGTACGGAAGGAACTTTGGGCCTTGTAACCGAAGCTACTCTCAAGTTACAGGTTGTCCCTGAGCAGACTTCTGTTGCTGTAGTGGCATTCCCTACTGTCCACGCTGCTACAGCTGCTGCCATGGAGATCATTCGAAAAGGTATCCCTGTCCACGCGGTTGAGCTGCTAGATGACAAGCAAATGTGGGTTATCAATAGGGCTGGCTATACAGTACGAAAATGGGAAGAGAAGCCGACTCTTTTCTTCAAATTTTCTGGCTCCAAGTCCAGCGTTGCTGAGCAAGTCTCAAAAGCCAAAGACATCACAAAGAATCACAGTGGTACTAAGTTTACTTTTGCTACGGATGATAAAGAGCAGAAGCAATTATGGTCAGCTAGAAAGGAGGTTCTCTGGAGTAACCTGGCTATGGGCCCTGAGGGCGGTAAATCCTATTCGACCGATGTTGCAGTTCCTATGTCTCGTCTCGCTGATCTGGTAATGGCAACTAAGAAGGATATCGATGAATCTGGCGTGTTTGGAACAACCTTGGGACATCTAGGTGATGGTAATTTTCATGCTAGTATCATTTACACCGACAAAGACGAAGACATTTGCCGACAGGTTGCAGAAAACATTGTTCATCGTGGTCTTGAATTGGAAGGAACCTGTACTGGTGAGCATGGAATCGGCGCCGGTAAGATGAAATATCTAGTAGAGGAGCTTGGATCCGACTCTGTCAATATTATGAAGACGGTCAAACTCTCATTAGATCCCAACCAGCTGTTGAATCCTGGAAAGATCTTTACAAAGGAGTCTCTCGAGTATGGACAGGCCCGTGAAGCTGCTGGTAATCCACCTAGTGTTATCCATAAATTTCACAGGTCGGATTAACACAGTAAGACCTCAGCTAATGTAACGTATTGTACCGTTAGATAGAAAAAAAATCATACTGATAGAATAGATTTAAACTCGTGCTCCTCGACGACCTCGCCCTCTCCCACGAGTAGTGCCACGAGCAGGAACATTTCTTGTATTTGGACTTAGCCCCGTTCCTGGTACTTGAATAGAAGAGGTAGTCTCAGGTAGTGCATCCGTGACATTGTTTACATAGGGCTCATCCGGACTAGATACTATCACTTCAGCATCATCTGAGAGATCTAAACCGTCGTCATCACTAACAAAAAGGGAAGCTGACGCGTTACTTTTCTTCGTAGCAGCTCTCCGCGTACCTTTCCGTGTTGTCGGTGCAGATCGAGGCGCAGATTCGGCTACAACTGGAGCGACAACTTTCTTCCTACTTTTTGCAGTGGTAGCCTTGGGGTTGGCTCCAGATCCCGAATCTTCCAACCGTAAACGACTCAATAGTTCTTCAGTCGACAGGTCTTTCCTGTGTTTGAGTATCTCTACATGCTGGTCCATCGAATGCTTAACAAACTCTTTGAGGACAGTCCGGTCATCTTTCTCAACATATGATCTGATCGCCTCCGTTAATCCCGGTGACGGAAGTAAATCAAGATTCTCCTTTTCCAGTTCCTCTTGTACCAGGTCCTGTACCTTCACGCCTCCAGATACTCCATCTTCATCATCTGACAATACAACAGTTTCGCGCCCTCCAGACCGCGCTGCTGATTTTGTTGCAATTCTTCTTTGCAGATATTGTACAACATCCCCAATGTTGGCAACTCTACCAGCGAATCTCCCTGAAAATCTAAGAGGGTGCTCGAGCGGATACTGATTACTGTGTTCAATTCGCAGTCGAATGAGAGGGAGAGGAAAATCGTCCTTCGGCAAATCAGGATGGTCATGAACCCAGCTCTCTTTAGCACGGGTTATCATTTTTTCTACCTTTGCCATCATCCATCTAGTAACCTGGCCTTTGGTATCAGAGGTGCCCGGCTGGATGGCTGCGTCTGCTAACTTGGCGTTCTCAAACACAAACGGACGGACAGTGGATAGAGCGATCTTCTCTGTTCGCAGTTTCCTGTCAGAAATGTTCAAAATAACGACATGCTTCGGAAGTGATTCACCTTCTGCCAAACTGGTAGCAACAGATGAACCGGGTTGGAGAACCTGAAACCCTTGAGTTGGATTTCTAACTGCATCGGGATGGCAATCATGCTCATGACCCCAAACAACCAGGTCCATAAAATCGGGGATAAAATCTTCCCTAAGATAACCAGTTTCAGTATGAGCAACATGATTCTGATGGACAGTTATCAGGTTGAAATACTCATCCTCATCATGTGAAGGTCTTGAGAATCGAACATTGCCAGATCTGAAGGTCCTAAACAGTCTTTCATCACGAACGCTGTCAAACCCATATAATGCAAGTTTGGTATTACCTTTTTTGAGCAAAATTGGCTCAACATTGATATTATCATTTTCAGTCACCTTGCCAAAATAATTGACAAGACCAGTGGCAGCGAGAATATCCATGGCCGCCAGCATCGAAACACCACTAACATCATCATGATTACCACTTATGGCAAAAAACGGTATGGCAATATTCATATTAGGGTCCTCGTAATTGACAGCAGGTAATTCAGGATCACGATTGCCATTAACCAACGGCCCTTCATAGAGCACTTCAAGTTCCACGGGCCGATCACCGAGACAGTTTTTCCTAAGAGACCGTATAACGTCATAGTAAGATTTCTTCGACGGTTTATTTATATGAAATAAATCACCAGCACACAAAACCATGTCGACTTGTTGCTCTCTTGCAATTTTCATGATCTCGTCAAACGTCCTCCACGCATCATCCCCACGTACAGGGTCATTTTCATAGAAGCCGACATGGTTATCTGTAGTCACGAGAATACGTATTGTATTTTCTCCCTGTTAGCTTTTTCATTTCACTTAATGATAGACAGATCAGTACCCACCATCATTCTCGTAATTGAAACCTGTGATCATTCTATAACAGAGCGAAAACTGTGGGTTTGGCAATTCTATCGCAAATGTAGCCGCATGAAACTTCACCAATCTGTATTGTCTTGATGAGATGGAGTGCACAATAAATAGCTTAAATACTACTAGGTGAGCAAGAAAAACTCTTTTTACAAACTGGCTCAGATCTTCATGTTATCTGTTGAACCTTAAGGCATCTCCCCTCCGCACTTACGGTGATATTTTTCCTCCTTGCTTCCCAATCGGTTTTGCATACACAGTCTGTTCAGCCGTCAACATCTACTATATGGCTTCACTCTCGTATCACTTTCATACACAGGGCAGAAAGCTGGTCGACAAATATGCTACTGATTGGGTCGCTGTTCTTGCATTGCTAATATTGCTGCTATGCTTTGAACTCACGGCACCGTTTCACCGGCTCTTCTTTATCAATGACCTGCGAATATCATTTCCAATGGTTGAACCGGAACAAGTGCCCAACTGGCTATGTTTGGTACGTGTTTTTCATCGAGATACGAAAATATAGTCCGTTAAAATGTTTTACTAATGCCAGCTGATGTCGCCCGTATTAACCGGAGTCGTTATAGTGGCAGTACCTCTGCTATATTCTCAATCCAAGCATAAAATACAGTTAATTCACATGTCGTTGCTTGGGCTGGCCATCAGCTTTGCTGTGAATGGAGTGTTAACTGATCTTCTCAAGATCTGGATTGGCAATCCCCGACCAGATTTCCTGGCCAGATGTATTCCAGCCCCTGATACTCCTATTGGCCAGCTAGTAGGTATCGAGGTATGCACAAATCCCGATCGTGCAGTGATTGAGGAGGGTTTTAAGAGCACGCCATCTGGCCACAGCTCAAACAGCTTCTCGAGTATGCTTTATCTTAGCTTCTGGCTAGCCGGACAGCTATCTGCTCTCCGACCTGGTACTCCAGTCTTTAAGAGCATCATTGCATTTCTCCCTTTAGTATTGGCACTCTATATTGCAGCCAGCCGTACTGCAGACTACAGACACCATTTTTCGGATGTAATCAGTGGGACCTTACTTGGAGCACTTATTGGATGGCTCAGCTATGTAAGTATTTTTTTGGGGTTCTGTTTGATTCAATATTATCGATGGCTAATTTGTAAAACTAGCGGAAATACTTCCCCGCCCTTTCGGCTGCCAAATCGTATGAACCGCACTCTGTCCAGAAAAACGAACAATTGCAGCAGATCCCGTCTCAGAACTATTACTATGATTCGGAAAACTCTTCCGAAGATGCCGGTTCAATTGTTTAGTTTGCAATAGATCATGTTTAAGACCTTCCTTCGCGTAGTAATCTCGGTGCCTGTTCCAAAAAGGGTTAGCTGACTAAGCACATACTTGGAGGCTCTCGCCAAACTCCCAAGCCCACCAATGAACGCAGTTGCTTTTACACCATCAACTTAGCCAACTTACTCAAACACGATGGCTGCACCCATTAAAGACCCGTGGGCTCGACGGTAAGTACATATTTTGCATAAATGGCTAATGAATTTGCCTGATGATTGTACAGTTTACGTAGGTTTTCTATGTGCAGTTTGAGTGTAACACTGCGTGCAACTGCATCACCATATCTAGTCCTAAAAGCGTTTGGCGTTTCTAACTGTTTGCAGAGAAGCTTGGAGATATCAGGGACCTTTCACTAGAATTCAGCGATACAGAGGAGCATTGCCAGGATTTGGCTTGGGTGTCACTGCCTTCATCTTATTTAACGTTTACGAGAAGTTTGTACAAACACCTGCCGCGCATGATACAGCACACCACTAAAGCGCTATTCGACATCTGACATAGTACAGTAAAATCATTATATACGTTAATAATAAATCGAGCATGCATCATACCTTTGCATTGTCCAGAAATGGCAGAGAGTCTCCAGTTTTCTACATCTCATGTTGGTGAGCCGCAGCTCTTTGCTAGAAGTTATAGGGCTCAACCCTAGTTCTCAGTCTCTGCAGATAGCACTGTCCGCAGTTCATTCGTTTCAAAAAAGGAACAGCACAACTTATTATATTGTTCTATTCCAAGTATCAGTGGTCTAGTCTCTTTTTAGCGCGACGATTCGCTATTTGGTTTACTGGCTGGTGTGTATTATCAGGTTCTGGCTGCCAACATTTGCGGGTAATTTTCAGAACCACTCAACTTCTGGATAACTTACAACTCCAATTTTCATTTTCTTTCCATCTACCATCAACACTATCACCAATGTCTACTCAGAAAGCTAGTGCCGCTGGTAACAAGTACAGAGTTTCCGTATGTATTAGGCGTAATTCATATTTCTGCTGACCAGTATTCTAACCCCAGCTCGGTCTCCCTGTTGGTGCTATTGTCAACTGCGCCGACAACACCGGTGCCCGAAACCTCTACATCATCTCCGTCAAGGGATTCGGTGCTCGACTTAACCGACTTCCCGCCGCCGGTGTAGGCGACATGGTCATGGCTACCGTCAAGAAGGGTAAGCCTGAACTGCGAAAGAAGGTCATGCCTGCCATTGTCGTGCGACAGTCCAAGCCCTGGAGAAGAAAGGATGGTGTCTACCTCTACTTTGAGGATAACGCTGGTGTCATTGTCAACCCCAAGGGTGAGATGAAGGGTTCTGCTATCACTGGTCCCGTTGCCAAGGAGTGCGCTGATTTGTGGCCCCGAATTGCCTCCAACTCTGGTGTCGTTGTCTAATGGGCTGGCTGGTTTTGAAAAGTTTAAAGAAAATTATGTAATATCTTTATAACACGTTACGCATGATTCTAGATGAGCCTTCAGGAGCTGCAGATGTTCCAGATTTCGGATGTTCGACTTTGTCGTGAAAAATTAAATTTCGAAACTGCATCTGGGATCAACCAGCACTGTATCGTTATTTGAGTAGAATCCACCTCGTAAAATCCAACTGATATGTAATTCCATCATGCGCATCATGGACATATGTAGTATGAAGCATGTTTGATACGGAGAATAATACCTTAAAACTGGCGCAGATAAGTACGTCACGCTGCTATGAACAGGCGCGCAACAACGTGCTAGTATGAACTCCTCTTACCTGTGATCATGGCATCAACCACAATTCTAACACTGTTATATGGAGGCGTTTTTCGAATCAGTAGCTGATTTTGCACCAGCTCCGCCTGTCAGTGTAGCGGGTCAGTCTTATCTTATGTTCGACGGCCTACTGGATGCTCCGGGCATTAAGGTTTACGAAGACGGTGGAGCCTCTGGATGCGGAGGCAAGCTATGGCCGGCTGGTGAGCTTCTTTCCAGGTACATGATTCGACAGGGGCTGCGAGGGCACAAGAAGATAGTCGAGGTTGGAAGCGGAACAGGTCTGGTTGGGTAGGTATTTTACATGAGATATTTTACGGTTTTGTGGGGCAATCTAACAAATTTGGCAACAGTCTGGCAATCGCTCATCAACATAGGAACGATCCCGACCTAGATTTATCGATATATGTCACAGATCAGTCCAACATGACTCCTCTGATGCAGAAAAACATTGATCTGAATGGACTGAACAAAGTAGTATTTTCAGAGGTGCTTGACTGGTGAGTGGGATTGACAGTTTGATTTTATAGGAGGGTCTAACTAATTAATAGGGGACATCCTCTGCCGGAATTCACCAAAGATATTGATCTCGTTCTAGCAGCAGATTGCGTTTATTTAGAGTCGGCATTCCCGCTACTGGAAAAGACCTTGCTAGATCTATCTGAAAACGGAACCAAAATATTGATGGCCTACAAGAAAAGGAGGAAGGCTGATGCTCGGTTTTTCAAAGTGAGTGTTCCCGTTCTTAAGAGCTATGGGCTCACCAACAACTAAATAGCTAACCAACCCTCAGTCTATGAGAAAAAATTTCCTTGTAAATGAGGTGGGTATTTTTCGGCAGATTTTTACCGTACTGGCTACTAACTACTGCAGATAAGAGATCATGCTGACTACGACAAATATATCCATGATTCTGTGTACCTGTATGAGATTATCCGTAAGAAATAGACTAACAAAAGTAAATAAGCCCCAACCACCGTCTTCATCTTCATCGCAGCGCAGCTCAGATCCACAATTAACCCACCCTTGCCTACCAAGATGTCACAGCTGACTCTTGAGGACATCAAGCGTACGTATTTATGAATTTTGGTTTTTAAAATAATTTGATTGTTAACTGGCTTTGTTGCAGAAATGCTTGGTTCCAACAAGATCAAGTTTCGCGTCGTCGGGTACACACAAATGCAGGCCTTCTTGTCAAACCGAGACAATATCGCGAACATGACAGATCAGGATTGTCTAATAGCTGCTAGATCTATTTCATCTGGCATTGTCCACGAATCTGGAAGCTGGTGGTCTGCATTGGCGAAGGATCCCGCAAAAGAACGGCTTATCATCTCCACGGAGCTTCTGAAAAAGTTGGTTGACATTACTCAAAACATATTCAAGGCAAAAACTCTGAAATATGTTTTAAGGCATATGGAGACAACTGCTGTGGTAAACGCTGGCGTTTGCTCCCCTTTATTAGCCCCGTATGCTAAGATTTGTCTCTGTTTGAGCCAATCACCGGCACATTTAGATCAACTCTCACACAAAGAATGGCTAGAATTCGTCCGATTCCTTACGGTGGTACTCAAATGGCAGATGGAAGAACAGTCTCAAATGGCAATATTGCGAGTTTCGCCTCCAATGGGCGATATTCTTTCATCTTTAGAGCTGGTGTTAGGCGGTCGCAGCTCCGCAATTCCAGCAACTCTTGACTTCCTCCTTCCGGTCTTGCACCAGTTCCTGGCTACTTACCGGGAAGAAACAACTAGTCATACTTTCATTTTTGCATCGCTGAACCACATAATATCGTCTACATCGGTCAATGACATCGATACGACCCAAAAGATTGCTCTTCTGGGGTTAGATCATATCGCCCCTCTTATTGACTGTAAACACCAAGTCCTGAGACAAAACATCTATTTATTCATGTCATACTCTTATTATCCATTATTGTACTTTCTCAGCGATCGACCTGATACGCCCGAAGACTCGGCGATAGATGATATCTACGCTCTGCTGGTTAACATCTTCTCACGTCTTTTGCAACAATCAAAAGCTAATGCCTTGTCTGTCGACGATATTGATTTTTGTACCACTGATACTGCTGCATTACTACAATTCCCTCTTTTCCGACTTAATCAAAGGGGCAGCTTAACGAAATGGCTATATACTAATGCTTCTGCTAGAATTGCCATGCTCTGCTCGATTATCGCAGCAGTCGACAAAAGCCCGAATAAGAGGAGAAAAGGCCCTAGAAATAGAGAATACGATGCAGTCGATGTGATGACGTTTCTCGAGACTCAGAAGGCTCCCCGAAAAGCTCTCTATTTCCAGATCCTAGCCATCGCAGGGCAAGAATGGAACGTCGATCCAGACACCTCAGTCGAATTATTGGGCCATATGCTATCTTTTACATCGTCTTCGGATGCGAGTATTTCCTCCTGGGCGATGATCAGTTGCGGATGTATTCTGTATTCTCCTAAGAATGATTCTTTTGTTAATGGTATGGCAGAGATTTGTTTCAGCTTGTGGGATAGAGCTAAAAAAAAGCTATTTGAACCAAAATCCTCAGCAGCTACTATATTTTTGGTTCTCATGATATTGAGCTCACCAATTGTGACGATCGATAGTCAATCAGCTGATCTGGAAGCGTTTTTGAGCCTATGGGATACACACACGCCAGCTCTTAGTAGTGTTTCTCTAAGCCTATGTCGAACAGTACTAGCTCTACATAGCTACTCTGCATCTCTGGTCAAAGTCGCTCATACAAAACTATTAGAATGGCTTTTGAGTGCCTGGCAATCAGATGTTTTTCTTCCGAAGGCTGTTGCCGTAAGTGACATGAGCCTATCAATAGGTATATCCGAGTGCCTTACATTATTGTCAGGTTATCACCCCAAATACTGGACCGATAAAACATATTACTACTCTGGATTTGGAGCACATCATGATATAAAACACCATCGGTTGAATGAAATTTGGCAGTACTTATGCTTCTGCAGCAAATCGTTGCCGACAACGAAGAATGCTAAGCTGTCTATCGTGACAGGACCGGTTGCAGTATCGAATCAAAAGAACATTCTGAGTCAGTGCTTTGGAATCTTGAAGTCTTTTCAAAATTCTGCGCTCGCTAAAGTGAACCAGGGGCAAGTAGTACACTGTCTGATCACCTGCTTGTTACTGCTACACACGTTTGAGGATATTGGCGACCAGACCGAAGTCAACCAACTGGTAGAACTGTTTCTACAGATTTGCAAAGACATTAAAGATGACAAAGTTGCAAAATCTGATGAAATAACAGCGTCTGTACTGCATGATGCTACGGCTGTTTTATCAAATTTGGAGACGAATATCTTTTCTACTCCGATTGCAATATCTTGTCACTCTGCGCTCGCGAATACGGTAATAAAAATCTTGGAAAATTTTCATAGCTCGGCAGACATGGATGATAAGTTGGATAAAAAGACAGTCGTTGGAGACTGCCAGATATTTTCCTTGAGAACCTTGTTTCTAATAAGAACGCCGGATGACATGAAGGCAAGCAAGGCAATGCAGAGATCTCAGTGGTTAATAAAGCTAAGATTGTCATTGCTAAGGTTAAACGATAATAATGTGCAAGATTATTTGACTACCACATTATGCTCTCTACCTGCCGAGGACCTTATGGTGTGGATCCCCGTCTTGATAGCAGACGCAGATAAGTATCCGGATAATTATGACTTCGATGAAAGCCAATACCGATCTTTGATACGCTCGCTTGGAGAAGGGATATTTAATAGCTATATCTGGAAGAAATCTGAGCTGGCCATGAGTACCGTGCTGGTGTTTATAGCTAGCACCACAAAACTATGGGTCACTCCCCAATCGATAGACGAAAAGGGTGAGACCGGATCAGATGGCTCTATCTTAACTGATGTAGAGGATCTAGTTGCCTATATTTCACTGTATATGCGACAAATTGAAATTTCGCCATTCAGTGTTAAGATAGCCATGGCAAGGTTACTGTGTAATGCTTTGAGGAGAAACCTTCTCTTTAAGTTTAAGGTTTTCAACGTATCTACACGTGGGCAGATTATTGCATTACTTAAAGAAGGAGATGATCTATTTTACTATCACTGCACAGATATAGTAGCAGACTTGCTGGTTAATACAGCCCCCCTCAACCAGCAGCCTTTATTCAGAGATGTCTTCTCTGTATACCAGAGTGGGTCCGACATCATACTAATCGCTTTTAAAGTGAGATCAATTTGGGTCCTAGCCGAAAAAGGATTCAATATTTCTCTGTTAGCTTGCACTCTCGTGGAATATGGAGCTCTTCTCGATGTGCGGCCATATGTTGTAAAAGAGCTGGGGAAAATCCGGGTGAATCTTGGAGTTAGGGCATCCCGTGATTTGTTCAGACGAGTTATGCCTTCAGTATTGAGGTACTGGTTTGAAGTCCACTCAGATTTTGCTGGGTTTCCTTTCGAGGTGTGTGGTTATGACAACGTACGGGACTTTCAGCGAGACAACTTCATTGATACAATGTCGTATCTAATCGGCAAGGGGAAAACAGATATCGTGGAGATAGCTGAAACTGTTGGTGCTGGAGAGTCAGACATATACTCCGCTGTATATCCCAGGTGTTTAGCTTACGCTTTAACCGATGAAAGCTTTCAGAACCAGCCAATTCGAGAATTTGTTCTGAATGGGATCAAGATTTCATCTTCGAAAATTGAGATAAACCTACCGAATATTTTAACTGAGATTTTATTGCTCACTGATCTGTCTGAGATCCCTAAAGCGCTCTGCTCTCTTGAGCCATTTTCAAGAACTGTGAAGCCCAGAAGGCTAGCTGCAAGATGGATGAAATCGATTCCTATTGATGTGGCTTTTCGTGCTATCGATGAACTGTGTGAACTATACTCTGATGAGAATTACGTGAGCTATTTGCAGGACAAGTCTGCATTGGTTGTAATCTTGACACGTCTATTGGACTTGGACATTTTTGTTGTTGAACCAGTAGAGAAATATTTCAGACTTCGCCAGGCCATGTTGTTACTGACCATGACTCGAATTGATGCATTGAAATCGTATCGTATCGTGGATATAGCCATCCGTGGTTTTTTCCCCTTGATAGTCGATCCTGAGGCCGGCGAGGAAGTAGGGGACGTGGTTATGTGGCTATTGGACAGGGCAAACGAGGTACTTTCACTCAATATTCCCAATTTTGTACGCTTGGTATGTTGGATGCTTAGCAGGCTTGACAATAACTCTGATCAGACTGTAAACCGTGTTGTACAGTTCTTGCAGGTTTCAGTCATGGAGAAAGTATTCCGAAAACAGACAGAAATACCGGATGAACTTGAGAGCCAGCAGCTGTTGAGAATACTCAACGCTGTGGCAGATCGATCCAACTCGCTTCCTGTGAACCTAACTGATAGCGACATGGTCTATATCATGGATTCTTCTTTTGTTCATTTACAAGATTTGGTTCCAGTTATATCTAAGCAGATAGTTAAACAGCCGAATCTTTTGCTGGACGACTCAAGTCAGCTGAGCCTTCTTCATGTCAGAAAGCTTTATAATGAGTTTGGATTCTATCAGGACGGTGATAGTAAATTCAAAGCATGGCTTGGCAGAGTCTTAGCAAATTCCTTCCTACGTTGTGGAGAAATTACTGAAGGTCAACCCGAGTGCACAGTTGATGATTATGAAGGTAGCATTATTCCCGGGATTGTATCTTTAGTTTTACAGAAGTTAGAGACAGGAGACATGCCTGTTATTTCAGCTGCTCGTCTAGCTCTCCAGCAGCTGATCATTCATGGCCCGAAAACAAGAAAAAATGAGTCTGCACTGAAAGAACTGTTTTCCGATGAGCTATTCTCTCTGCTGGACCGTAATGACAAAATTATTGTTCCTGTAGCTGAGAAAAGTTTACATCCTCTCCCTGATCTTCCCTACGAGGATTGGATTAAAATCATTTGCATTAACTTTTTACCCTATATCGATCAGAGAGTTCCAGGAATAGGGGCCCTTCGTCGATTACTGGAGCTGTCGCCCGATTTCTGCGACGATCTTCTTCCTATAATGATGCAAGTGGACTGGACCGATGGCGGCGGTGACGATATCCAGCTTATTTGTCACCTTCTTTCATTTTATTTGAAGCCTTCTCAGAATTTTGAATCTCCACCTCGTGATTATGATAGAAAAAGAAAGAAGATGCTTGAGGTTCTATGTAGTTTGAGAAGCGGAGAGCTCGCAGTTGAGCAGCCGCTGTCCCTTTTCGATGCCTCCTGCACAGCTTATGAGATTGGAATGTTCAAGACAGCTCTGTTATTGTTAGAGCTGAGTAGTGATTCTGCTTCGGCCATTTCTCATGATCAATTGCTTGCTGATATTTGCGGAGCGATTGTAGATCACGATCCGGATCTAAAATTTGTCACGACGTCCACGCCTTCGTTGGGCAAGTCTATTAGTCTGAGAGAGGAAGATGGTACCGGGTGGTACTCACTCAGCTACCAATCTGCCTTGCTTGATGATCGTTTGAGCTCCAGCACCGTCTCTAATAGTCTGGGTGATCTTGCATCATCATTAGGCTATGTGGGGATGCATGGGCTATCTAGAATGGTAAACGAATGGACAGATGGCCTTTCTATTTCCGGAGATGAGAAAAATTCATATGCCTGGAAAATTCAACAATGGGATTTGCCTGTCACCAGTGGCATCCATCCAACTAAGCATGAAGTACTGTTTAAAATGTTCAAATCGTTGGATTCTAGGCTCTCTTCAGTGAATATCGGACAACCACCTCTGGAGTATGGGCCACTATTTGACGGATTATATGCCGACTTGTATCCTCTAACATCTCAATCCTTGTCTACTATGGCTATTGTAAGGCAGTGTGAGAGGATATTTAGTATCGAACCAGTTTATGGAGCCGAAGAAAACTCATTTCTGGAGTACGTTTCTCAGAAAAACCACAGTACTGGCTGGATGAATGAGCTTCCTTACAAAGATATTGAAGACTTTCTCCTTGCTAGAGAAGTGGCTTGGAGAATCCGGTCACAGCATGCTTCAACGACAGATAAGGATCAGTACGCCTATTGTCTTGCCCTTAGCTTGGCCGACAACATTAAATATGCTTGGAAAGGAAAGCAGTCTCACAAAGCTATGGCTTCTACTGTACAATTAACATCTGTCACAGACAATATTTCTAGTTCTAGTCAGCAGCTGGCGGTACGCACTTCGGCCACAACCGCAATTGCTAATGTCATGTGGCATATGGGCAACCAGTCACATTCTATTCATGCTATGTGCGCTGCACTTGCGCCACAAATCCCTTTCGAACAGCGAGCGCCTTGTTGGTGGGAGTTCTATAATGACCTGGATATTTATTGCGTGCTGGCCAGTTGGTCCAACGAAGCTAGGAGTGCATCGAATGAGAAAATTAGGTCCGAATTTTTAGAGCCTGCGGTGTTGATGATAGACCAGCTGGAATCTAAGCTACCTGCAGATACTTTGGAAGCATCGGCTGCGTTGGTGCATCATTCATTTGCCGTTTACTGCGATAATCAGCTGGAAGATAGTAGCCTTCAAAACGATCTGGATATGCTCGAGTTACAATGTAAGCAGAAGAAGAGAGAACTAGATGCACTTCATTCAATTCAGCTGAATAGTTCAGGCAGCGAGAAATCTGAAATTCAAAGGCACTGGAAAAAGGCGACAAAGCTTTATGATATGGATAAGCACGAACTGGCACATAAAAAGAGAATCCAAGCCCAACTTCTGAATAAAGCCGTGGAGAGCTATCTGCGTTCAATCGTGCTAGGTGATAAATTTTCCGGAGATACATCTAGATTTTTTGCCCTCTGGTTGACTCATTTGAATGACTCGTCGGTTAATGCTACAGTGGCCAAGTTTCTTCCGGGTGTATCTAGCATGAAGTTTGTTCCTTGGATCAACCAGTTAGCCTCATTGCTGACTGTTAATAAATCCAAGCAGAAAGGGAATACTTCTTTGAGAGTGAACTTTTTCAGTAACGTGCAGTCGTTGATTATTAGGTTATGCACTGATCATCCTTACCATTGTCTGTACCAACTGCTATCCCTTAGAATGGTTCCGGCCGATGATACCGATGCAACCTCTATAGAGCGGTCAAAAGCTGGATCATCGATCTGGAAGCAGCTTGAGCGGCAGAAGATTCCGAGACTTACAGATATCCTTTCTGATATGGAAGTGCTGGTGCTTAAGATTCTGCGACTGACCAAGCAGTCAAGAGAAGCCGAGAGTGCGACTCAGCAGGACCCTTCTGGAGGAACAAGACGAAAGCTTGCTGCCTCTAAACAGAAGACGAAGAGAACAGAATTGACTTTTGAGGAGCTGGGCGATGCTGAATGGTGGTTGAAGAAAGGACTTGCTGATGTACATCTTCCGCCTCCTTCCCTAGAAGTTCCTTTGCGAGCTGATTGTGATTATACTTCTGTTCCTACTATGACTAAGGTAAATAATCAAATCAAGCTGGCTGCTGGACTGAGTCGTCCTATGATTGTTACCGCCTACACAAGTGACGGAAAATCATCCACAATGGTATTGAAGAGTGGAGTTGATGACTTGAGGCAGGACGCTATTATGGAGCAGGTGTTCGACCATGTTAACAATTTTTTACGTCGAAACGAGCAAACGCTGAGGCGAAATTTGAACATTCGCACCTATCGAGTCGTCCCGCTTAGTCCCCAAATCGGAGTCATCGAATTCGTTGACAATGCAGTCGCTTTGGCTGACATTCTCGAGCCATTGCATAGAAAATATCGACCTCGAGATCTGACTATTGATCAAGCCCGTCGAGCAATGAGTGACGCTCAAATGGGCACGATATCGGCAAGAGTCAAAGCGTACAACAAGATAGAAGAGAATCTGCAGCCTGTCTTTGGAAAATTCTTTTTGGAACGTTTTTTCAGTCCTGATGAGTGGTTTGCGACGCGTACACGATATACTCGCTCAAATGCTACGGCAAGTATTCTCGGATACATCATAGGTCTTGGAGACAGGCATTGCCGAAATATTATGCTGGACGTTAGGACAGGTGAAATTGTTCACATTGACTTGGGTATTGCCTTTGATCAGGCGAAGATTTTGCGTATTCCAGAAACGGTGCCCTTCCGCCTGACCAGAGATATTGTGGATGGTATGGGTGTTATGAAGACAGCGGGCACTTTCCAGCGATGCTGCGAGCTGACATTGGATGTCCTTAGAGATGAAATACGAAACGTCACTACAATTGTTAACGTTCTAAAATACGATCCGTTGTATAGTTGGACCCTCACTCCTCTGAAAAGGAAGCTGCAAGAAGAAGTACTCAGTTCGAGGGCAACTGAGCGAGCAGCGGCGGTGGTAGTTGAAGAAGAAGCATATGGAGCCTCGGAAGCGTCTGTATCTGAAGCGGATCAGGCCCTCGAGTCGGTCAGGAGGAAACTGTCTCGAAATCTTAGCAGCGAAGCTACGACGAGAGAGCTTATATTGCAAGCTACTTCATCGAAGAACTTGGCATTAATTTATTACGGTGAGTACACAAAAGGATTGAGTTTAAGACAAAGTCATTGCTAACTTCAGGATGGTGTCCATTCCTATAAGATACCATATAATGGGATAATTATTTACAATATTTAATATCTACACCGCCTTACGCAGGAGAAGCTTCAGTGGATTCATCAGTCTGAAATTCCGTAGGAGGCGCGAGACGAGACCTCTTGAGCTTCGTAGCTTCTTCTGCTTCAACTGCCCACTTGTCGATGATTTTCTGTTCCTCTTCGACACCCTGATCAATGGCTGACTTTCCAAAGACACCGCCAAACATACTGGCCTCCTCGGCAGCAACTTGGATTTCAGCCTCTTCACGCATCCGTAGTCTGTAAAATTCAATGCGGGCTTGATCATAAAAGGGCAACCAAGACTCCACCTTAGGGTCCTGCTTCTGTGCTTGGTCAAACAAGAAGAGCGTTCGTTGGATGACGGATTCACCATCCAGAGGTTTGTTTGGCTGAGCTATGCTCGACCAGTCCTTGTTAAGCAGATCTGAGCCGGTATTTTCCACCATGAGACGAGGTCGCGAAAGTTCCCAGGGATGCTGTGCGTAGAAAAGGCTTCTGATCTTGTCTTCAAGGTATTTTATGGGTCGGAATCGGTAGAGATGCTTAGCATTTGCCCGAAACTCCCCGAGATTCTTATTCCGCGTCACGAATTTTCCGTCATGTAGGCTACCGAACTGCTTTCGAGACCTTGGAGCAGCAGTGAACTCCTTGTAATTGAGTGGTTTGTGTGCCAGATCGTGGGTCGGTGGATTTGCAGCCACCACCCGGAACCATGCCGGCTCTTGAATAGCCCTGACATTTTTCCCGCCCCGTTGGACGGACTTTTCAAGCAGATGAGCAGTTCTGTTTGCTATCTGCGTGGCCTGCGTCTGAAGCTTCATCGTTAGCGGATGGTGGGAGGTGGTGAAAAATGTCGAGTGGGCAGGTTGAAAATTTCAGTGACTTCCCAATCATCGCCCAAAAGCATGGAATGAGAACTGTGCAGAGGTCCCCGCTCCAGAGGGGGCTGACATTTCAGATAATGCGCAGAGTTCGGTGCATAGGACCGCGATACTTGGTGCGTTTTTCGTCGTCCTTCAGGCTCAGCAGTTTGGACACTGTGGATCTGAGTTCCGAGTACGATAAGACTTTGTCTAAAATAATTGTCGATCACCGCCGAACTCTCGAGGATTATTTGAAGCTGGCCCCAGTCAAAACAATGGTGAATGAAAGGTCTGATGAGGCTAGGTTAGATGGTAATATCGAATCGGAAGACTGGGATCCTGCAAATAATCAGTGGTTGGAACAAAGCATGTTTGGTAACGAAGAAGACGAAGCTGTTCAAGCGATCCGGATGAAAGCTGGTCTTCTGATGAACCAGGAATACAACACCATAAGGAAAGTCCGTTCAAGGCATGTAAAATCTAGCTGCCCGATAGAGCTGTATGACAATTTCTTGAAGATGATGTACCCAGACGATGAGAGGGTCTTCAAACAGCCCTCCTACTATTCGGACGTATTTAAGGCGTACAGCAGACTGCCCATGTTGCCGCCCAAGCATATAGAAGCGGGTCATTTGGAGGATTTGATATCATTATTTATGTCTCCTCAAAGTCGGAATCCTCATCATCTCCTGACCATTTTGTTGGACATTAACGAGTGTGATTTGCCAATATCTTCTCGAGAACGGAGCATAGCAATATTTAAACTCGGCAAGTCATTGGGGAAAAGCCTTACTTCCTGGCAACCTCTTCAGGATAGATATCAAAGGTTGCAGGGGAACCCTGCAGATATTGGTGAATCATCAGTCCTAACACTGACCAACGCCACCAATCTCAATATTCTGTTATCGGTAGCATTTGCCTCTCAGAATTCTCTGATGATATCACAGATCGTGTCCGAATTCAAGAAATCCGACCTCAAACCAGATAGAAATACTTTGGCTACTTATATGATGTACGAAGCGACAGTGACAAAGGACCAGAATGCCGTTAAAACACTCTACAAAGACATACTGAGCGGTTCATTTGTGGTAGATATGTCTCTCATGAACCTGATCATGAGCTGCTTACTTTCATGTGGTTTGGAATCCTCAGCTGAGTCGATGCTTCATTCATTGATGAGACACAAAATGGCAATTCCCGTGGTTTCTCTAAAATCTCCGTTTGTTTGGAGCCTGCATAGAAAAGTTGAACTAATGGACTTTCTACTGGAAATTGTTAAAACCCAGGACCCTGATTCCAAGAGCCTCTTTTACTCATTGCCGTTAGTACCTGATCTGTTCACCTATGGAAATTTCATTTCCCACTATTGTGAAACAGGACTGGAGCAAAAGTGCTTATCCGTCATGGATTCAATGATTTCTCAAGGAATTCTACCTGACCGATACTTTTTGTACAAGATTTACCGTGCATATTCCCATCAAAAGTCCAAGTGGACACTGGAGGGACTAAACTATTTAACCGAAACGGTGTGCAATATTCAAGGAATTACTACAGATTTCAACGTATGTACACGTTCAATGGCCCAATGTGCAATTTCAGCGTATTCTCAGATTGTAGCCCCCTCTAAGAGGTCCGCTGTGGCCCTGTTAGAGAAGGAGTTCAATCGGGGCCAATACGCTTTGCATTATAATGTTTATAGGCTTTTACGTAAACTACGTGAGCTGTGAGCGGCGCACCACCAAATTGCATTTTTCCACATCTTTACTGTCACTCAAGCATAAAGCAGTAGTATGGTAGGTTCCATTTCCAAGTTTAACGCCAAATTTTCTATAGTTACTGACAGCTAGAGTGCTATATTCAACTTCCAGTCACTGCTATTGGTGTTGCTATTGCTCATTTGTACCAGCACGTATTCTAGGGCTCTGGTTCCCAGCGTGGTGGACAAGAACAAGCATGGTTTACTAGGTGTTTTCTGGAAGACAGCTCGCATAGGTGAAAGATTGAGCCCCTATGTGTCGATATGTTGTGTGGTCATGGCAGTAGGTGGAAAACAGCGGCTTTCGTATGGTTTTACGCCTCTAACTAACTAACAATCACAGTTGACACTTTTGATGCAGTAGCAGGGAATGAATAATTTTTTTATGTCATAACCTGATTTTTTAAATAGCTCATGCAGTGGCCGTTATATACATTACATCTAATGGAATTCATATACGTCGTTAACACCTTGGATCAATTGTCCAAGCCGGTTAGATCCCACAATTCGCTCCAGCTTCTGGTTATCCCACTTGGAATATAGCACGCGAGCCCTGAGCAAGTCAGCTGAAATATCCAACTCCACCTGAGTTCGTACCAGAAATCGCAGCAGCTCTTTGTAGAACAACGGGTTGTCCGGCAAAGAATACATGATGACTTGTTTCACGCCTTTGAGCGAGTATCGCCGGAAATGATGTAATCTTTCAGTGTACAACAAAAAAGAGATTTTTTCCGATGCAAAGTAGCTTCGAGCTCTACTGGTTTCTGACTTTGAAGAGTACTCTGATACTCCAGCATAACTGTAGTTGTTTTCGTCAAGGTAGTTTCTGAGCCGAACGTAGTCCAAATACGAGGAAACAAATACGAGTGTTCCAGTCTGCGACGCGCTTCTCATTAGTGCTGGAAGAGTAGCGGATATGAAGTGGTTGAATCGGGTATCAGGGTCGGTGGCCGGGCTATTGCAGTTGACTCTTGAAAAAACTTGGGGAAGACGGCTACCAATGGTAGCAATAGCACAACTATCTTCCGAGTAAACTTGCCTGATTTTGATTGAACCTCCAAGATTCTTACATTCTCCAATCAATGAGTTCATTTCCGGTGTGGTATACTGAGAGAGCACGACTGTCTGTCGCAACTGAGCAGCCTTGTCATCCAAATACCAATGGCGCACCCGACCAAAGTCGCATCCATGCGATTCTTTTGGAATTTTGTTCATATGCCTGAAAATCTTATCGATATTATCCCAGGTCTGCATGTGCAGTAAGTCCGCATGATCCACAACTGCTACCTCAATTGATGACAGAAAGTCATAGTCTCCCTTCTCAATGATAAGACGCAGGCCAAGGGGACTAGCAACAATAATATCACTGGTATAAAAACTGGAGTAAAGCTTAATCGCCGACCGGGTGAACTTGACTCCCAAGCAGAACATGTCATTAGTATTGCCCTTGAATATTTCCCGAAAATCTTGAGGTTTGGACACTGGAGGTTCGCCTACCTCCTCGAACGCTTGAGAAAACCGCTTTTTATTTTCTACCTGGGTGAGACCCGATATCTCAGACATTCTATTCACAAACTGGAGGCAGTAGTTCCTAGATGCGGTGAGCAGGAGAACTTTGGGCCGAGTGAAGCCCTGATCCCGGAACTCGTGGTCTGGGTTGGTCAGCAGCTTGGCATTGTTCTTGATAATCCTGTCCCTAGTTTTGAAGATATGGTTAAGAAGATGCAAAATATACATGTCCTGAATTTGAGCAGAACTGGAGGGATCGGCGAGATCTTGGCACGGATACAGTATATCCTGGTAGTTGAAGAGATGATTGGCGAATGCCGTCTGCAACTCGGACAACTGGGGCCTGCCGTTCTTTCTGTTCTTGAACGAATTCTCCAGACGATATTTAAGCTTCAAATCCTTGAAAGATTTTATAGGAGAGAAGCCCAAACTGGGTGTGAAGACGGTGGTCACCGATCTTTCACCATGCAGAGCAGGAACGGACAGCTTGGAAGTTGATTTGGAGAATTCTCGATCCAAGTCTGGATGGGCAAAATGGAACTCATATGGATCTCGGGTATCCTCCGAATCATCTAGGTCGATTTCTTCGTCTTCGTCCTCGTCCTCGTCTTCGTCTTCCTCCTCGCGGTTTTCAGGCTCGGCATTCAAGTCGGCTCCCTCGACCTGATCTGAATCGGATTTTTTTGCAGTACGTTTTGGCCGGGCCCGTTCAGAGTCTGGCTTATTCAGTAACGTCATGAGTGCCGAATAGGCTGTCATTTGGTCGGACTCATCGTCGTCATCGACGTTTGATCGTTTTCGCCGTTGTGCCGTCATGGTGGTACTGACAGGGCCGCCAAAATTTTTTTTTTTTGCCCTGAATTTCTCCATCGCCTAAAATTTGACCGCATGGGACAACGTCACCGTACAATAATATAACGAAGCCAAACCTACCAGCGTATTCCTCCTCCGTTGGCAAAGCACACGAGTTCAAGATAGAAACCGGTCGCACGATGCCGAGAATAATTCAAGGCGCGTTGTCGGCCTTGTACATGGCACTAATTATCACCACAATACCCCTGGCATTCGACGTGGGCGGTATTGACTGCGGCATCAATTACACCTTCACCTTGGTAGTGTACTATGTACTCATGTCTAGTCTTCGGCTCCTGAGCCGTAATACTAAAATCTCGGTGGTCGGGTCCTTGTTATACTACAGTCAGCACATTGTACTACCAACGTTGCTGATAATACACCTGGGGGTTGCCCAACAACAGGCGTCGGGCGGGACCGATTTACCTGGATTGATTCCCTACGAGTGGATGGTGGTTCCCTGGAGGTTGTTTGTTAACTATGCTACGCCTCTTTTCACCACTACTGAGGGTTTTTGCACTCTTCTCTGCATTCAAGCCACTGGGCAGATTACTAGATGGCTCATACGGAAGAACGACAGCTGGATGTTCGCCCAGATTGCATTATCGGGTGGCTTCTTATCAGCTGCATTGTACTTTCTATACCGTATTTACAGCTTCCCTCAAGAGGTGGACTTGGCTTCGGCTACCATGATTGGCGTGGTGTTGACGGTATCCATGGGTTTGGGGTTGTTTGGCATTGTTTCGGCCAAAGGCTCCGCCATAGAATCGTCGTTGTTGGTGTCTTACGTGGTATATTGCCTGTATATTATGTTTACCGACTTTGAGTCTCCTCAGGGCTGGTCTTTCTCCACCAGTTTCCTGACGGGCTCGTCCGACATTGTTCTGCCTCCTCTGCCCCCTACACTTATCAATGGTTACTCAAGCATTATGACAACAATAGCAGGGATGATTCCACAGTCGTTCATCACGGTGGGAGAGTTTTTCATGGCTGTATTTGCCACAGTATCTCCTAGCGTGTTGTTCTCGCTATCGTACCGTCTGGCAGTGTTCTACGCAGCAACCAGAATCATTCCAGCCCTGACGTCTGGAGTATCGATCGCCGACAAGAAGAATGCCAACCGGGCCTCAAAATCAAAACCAATATTATTCCTGGTCTACGCCTACGCCCCGGTCATTATAATAGCAGAGTATACGCATCTTCTCATGCAGCATATCGACCGGCACCAGACCCCTAAGGCCACCGTCCAAGCTATGTCCTTTACACAGCTGGGTTTGCATCACTGGCTGTCTGACAACGACATGTGGGGCATTTCGGTTGCGTCATGGCAGCTCTGGGGGTGGATTAATGTGATTCTATTCTTGTCTCTATATGCATTGGAGCTAATCTACGGCGATACCAACAATCTTATAGACAATCATCTCAAAGATGAGTAGATCCCAATCATCAGTCTACCATGATATATAATAACGCACGCTACTACGTATAACGACACCACAACCATATGTAATGAAAGAGCAATATAACGAGTACTCACGTAAAGATTCAGATTTGTTCAGATAAGTGCATATCGTCTTCGACGGAATTTTTTTTTCCGTCTTCGAGCTTGACTCTATAAAAATGCGATATCATCATAATAAAAATGAATCCCCCCGTCTTCCCTTTCCCCAGTCTGGCACCGGCGAAAATGCAAAGAGTGCAGTAAAACAAATAAATTTGGATTTCACCCCTCTCAGACTTTAAAAGATAGGGATTTGGATGAGAGTAAGCTCCATTGAGTTAGCTCCAGAATGGAGCCAATTGCATAACTTTTGTCAAAATACTTGGACAGTTACCGTCAAAAAGGAATATCCTAAAAATTTAAGACATATATCACTTGTATTGAAGAGGTATGTTTCCATACGGATCAATGACCGGAGACTTTCCCCAAAGCATGTTTGATATATCTATATCTTCAGTAAGCTTCGAAGCAATTGTTCGTCCAACTCCAAGGAGAGAAAGAAAAACTTTTTTTACCGCGCCTAAATAGTAGAAATTGCTTAGTCAGCACGCATACATATCCCGCCCGTAGCTTCATTCATAATATGCATAGCTACCTTACCTACACAACCACGGGTGAAACTTTTGTAACTCATCCATATACAATACCATAAATAATTCCTAACTAATTAAATATAATCAAAATAGCCAATAACTCCTGGCTAACTGATATTAAACATTCTAACATATGCATCATATTTTAAATCGTAAGGACAGCAGTGAGGTTGGAATTCAGCCCATGGGGTTGGTGGAACAGATCAGCGGGCATCATGGGAATAGTCATCTCGTTTTCGTCCCTCAGGTTCGGCTGCTGCGAAATCCCGTGTCCGTGTCGAACAACCCCAGAACAGACCTCAGACTGAATGTGCTTCTCCACCCAATCTTCATTGCAGTCGTAATGCACACCGCAACCCTGGCACTTACCACTGACCTTTCCTCGACTCTGGCTTCGGGTTCCAGGAGGATATATGAAATGACGAGCCTTCAGGTGCGTCTTGTATGTATCACGGCGTGAGAATCCGCCATTGGGATGACAGGGGTGCTCAGAGTTGGGGTCAAAGAACGGACAGGTGTAAGCCTTGGTGGTAGCATGCTTTTTGATATGTCGAGTCAAATATCCCTTTATCT
Source organism: Zygoascus flipseniorum (assembly GCA_030565365.1). Classification (NCBI taxonomy): domain Eukaryota; kingdom Fungi; phylum Ascomycota; class Dipodascomycetes; order Dipodascales; family Trichomonascaceae; genus Zygoascus; species Zygoascus flipseniorum. Next base: position 64,003 of record JAJMBR010000022.1, on the reverse strand, counting down.
TGAACGCAGCGTCGCATTCTGGACAAACAAACTTGCCTTCACCGCCCTTGTTGATGGGAGTGGTCTTGGCCTTTCTACCTCTGTTAGCTGATTTAGACATGAGAGTGGTATCCAGGCTCTCAGGGGACTTGGAATATGAGCTGCCTGAGAAGTTGGACTGAGGACTCATGGAGTAGCCATGTGCCGAGGTACTGCTGCCACCTAGCGATTCGTACGAATTAGATTCATAATGCAGTTTCCAGAAATCATCCTGTTGTTGCTGCTGGGTATTATTATTATTTGTTGCAACTTGCTGGATGGGCATTTCGAACTCATCGGAGGAGCCATCGCTAGCTGCAAGGAAGTCGCTTCCAGCACTGAACCAGCTGGCACCTCTATTCAGCTGTCCTTCATTGTGGATATGTGGTTGTTGAGGCTGCTGAGGGTGCTTATGTTCTCCAGGGAAAATAGAAATAGGATCGAAAATGGAATAAATATCTTGCTGGTTCTGCTGAGAAGCCACCGGAATGTGCTGCTGCTGCTGCTGTTGTTGTTGTTGTTGTTGCTGCTGCTGGTGCTGCTGCTGTTGCTGCTGTTGATTGTGGAGCTGCTGGTACATGTAAGGTGGAGGCGAGCTCTGCTGCAGTTCCGGTGTCTCCGAAGTGGAAGACGACTGTGAGTCCGATCTAACAAAATTAGACTTGTTTGATGGAATGTTCTGAGCCGGAACGGCATAAGGGAAGTTGTGTGTGGGAGACACAGAAGTGGTGGACGACATTGAATTCCTTGGTCTCATCACCAGTTTACTTTGTCCAGCAACAGGACGAGCACCAGGATACACAGGAACCGAATCCATGTCGATGGAAATATCTAGAGAGTTGGGCATGCCATCGAACAGTCCAGTGAGGTCCGGTTGCTGATGTTGCTGCTGCTGCTGATGGTGATGATGAGCAAGCATATTACCAGCAATACCACTGGTGTGCATATGGCTCATCAGAGCATCGGGATTTCCCTTCTGGTACGAAGGGATTTCAAAAAATGCCGGTTGGGATACAGAACCGTCGTCGTCGAGAAATCCGGCATGTTCTTGGTTGAAGTCCCACCCAATCACTCCGCCGGCATTGTTACGCACAGGCAATAGATTGAAATTTGCATCGGTAGCACAGGCCACAGGGTGTGATAGCACCGATGAGGAGGCCAGACGGTCTACCCGCAAAGTACCCAACGGGAATAGCTGACGTTTATGTTGAAGTACTGCTTTGAGGGCTTTAGGTTGTCGGTCTTGGACGGGTTCGGGTACTGCCAGAGAAGTCACGGTAGGAGCTTTGGACAGTAAACCCGAGCTGTAGAGCATCGTAGCCAGTAAGTCCCAGATACGGGTTGCTCCTACAGCAGCAGATAGCTGAGTAATCATGTCCAGCACGCGGTCGAACATGGTTGGACCAGGGAGAGTTGGCAAAAACCGGGCGGTCAGGGATAAGCGGACGGGGGGGTTGGTAGGCTGATAAGAACACTAGAAATAGCGGCTAAGACGAAAATTCGGCCAAAACAAAACTAGCCAAGATACGGACTGAGTCGTTAACAGTTCCGGGGATTGTGATATGAATAAATTCAGCGAAAAAAACCCCAGTTGTAGCAACCACGCTGTCAAATGTCTAATGGAAAGTAGAAGGGCAAGTGTCAGAAAGCGAGGTAAAAAGTATAAAAATTTTGGTGGTGTTGTGATATTTAGAGGGGCACACACAGGCCTGGAACTTAAACGGCCACAAAGCAAGTAGAGAGGTTTGCTGGCCGGAATGAACAAAACGACGGTGAAAAACCTGAGTGGAGCGTAGGAGGACAAAAACCACAAAGTTGCGGAAAGCGGTTTAAATCAACCAGCAGTCTATCTTATATTGAAGGTACCAACCAATATGTGCAGAGTTTCAACATATTTGAGGAAAGCACGTCTCAAGTTCGATGCCGTATGTTTTCTTTTGCTGGCATGGGCGGGCGGGCCGGGTAAATGAGATAAGAGTTGGCGCCGCGTAAAAGCAATGGACATGTGAAGAAGACGTAGTAAATGCGAGAAAAGTAGTAAAAGATAAGAGAAAACGCTCAATAAATCAATAGGAGGAAATGGAGATTATGTCTAGCTGACTACACAGATGATTTTGCATTCCGTCGGACACTTTGATCCGGGTACTAGTCACTAGCTATTTATGGATGGACGGACCTTGGATGGGAGGGAATTGTAGCAAACCGTTCTAGCCGAGGAAGGGCTGCGATAGGTCTTTTGATTGGAGATATGCCAGATTCAGGCGGAGTTAAAGTTTTGATTTGCAAGAGGTTTTATTGGGGAAAGGAGAGAATATAGGCTGAAATTGTAAAGTTTGGTTGCCAATCCCTCCTCACACCCCCCGGTAATGGGCATTGCATCGGACCCTACCTGGGCAACAGGGCAAGGTAGTTAATTGAAAGGGATGGATTAGGAGGTTGTAACGAAACTCGATAATATTGGAACCGTGGATTGAGCCGAAAGAGTCATCTTAAGCGATCGGGCAGGCCCGCAGGGGAGTAGACAAAAGGAGCGATTATGATGATCAATGGTTTTAAACAGGTGATGTTCCGAGGAATTCATTATGGCGATGCAATTTGCTAATGTGGGGCCCACCCTGTATTATCGTAGTACAAAATACTGGTCTAGAACATCAACCTGGCTACGTGCATACCCTTTAATATCGAACCTTTATGCACAAAACCTTGTAGGCTAGTTTATAATCTGGTATCAGGCGGGTGCCCGCGTTTTTTGTGGCGCAGCCGGCAAACTTCAGTCACTTGGCTTGGGTCGATTTTTAGCAACCCGTTGAGCAATTTTACAGTGATGTCATGCGCTACTTCCCTGGGGCTCGAAGGGAGAGAGAGGGTTCCCAACTCTGTATTTTGAAAACGCACTACCTTCACCAGGCAGGTGGAAATTTTCTTCACTCATTTGCATTTTTTCCACGTTTGTTCTGTCGTGTACCAAATGCTGCTTTTTGCTGTGCTTGCATTATTAGGGGTGCATGCCGCTCAGGAGACCATAGCAGCCACGGACCGTACCAGTACTAATGTAGATCGCTTGATTTCTAATTACAATCGAGCGTCCGACTCCGATTCGGATTCGGGATCAGGCAGCTTGCTTGAGTTCTATGCCAATTATTCGTCGTTTTACACAATCAATATCACTGTGGGAGGACAGAATTTCCGTAATTTGATTCTCAACACAGCCGAGGATATGATAGCTATTTTTGATGGAAACTACATTGGTAAATGCTCCGATACCAACACCGCAGACTGTTCTTATGGAGACGTTTATTACGCTGACCGCTCCAAAACGTTCTGGGACACGGATAGCACGTTTGAACATCAACTACTGGGCAATAAACAGTTTGGCGGTGCGTACATTGAAGACAAGGTCGAATTGTTCGGGACGCACGACAAAAGTTTTGAAAATTTCACTCTGGGGCTGATTGAGAATACCTCTTATTCATTTCCTGGCCAGGTAGGCATTGGCAAAAATGATGGTGGGGGCCAGATTATTCCTCTGGCCATAGGTGGGCTCAATTCAAGCATTTTCTCGCTTTATCGAACTGATACCAGCGGCGGCGCCAGTTTGCTGCTTGGTGGAGTTAATTCCAAATACTTTGAGCAGTTGTATATTTTGGACATGAACCCGGTAGTTGCAAATGATGCAACTAATTCTACCGCATATCCATGGATGTTTATCACTCTAGAAGATATAACTGTTGCGAAAGATACTGTCAGTCAGTCAATTCTCGATGAAAAGTTGTTTCTGCCAGTCATGCTGGATTCTGGCACACTCCTGTCCTACTTGCCGTTTGAAACAGTCGTGGATATTGCGGTTCAAATTGGAGCTACATATTACGCCGAGGATCAAATGTGGCTCCAGAACTGTAATTATCGACTTGCTAACGGAATGGTCATATTGGTGTTTGCCGGTGGAGCTAAAATTCCAATCCCCCTTTCATCACTGCTTCTCCCAATATACAACTCTACCGGAGGTGCCATAAAGTTCAGCACCGGTGGAGAGGTTTGCATGCTTACTTTTCTGTCATCAAATCACCTGGGCTACAGTAGTCTGGGTATGAATGTACTGGGCCAGATGTACATGGCAGTGGACTCTTTTAATGGACAGATCGGTATTGCTCCATTGCCATCAAACATCACCAATATTACTCTATCTGATATCACGACTACTCAGACGAACGGGCCAAAGGATTTTCAAACCGAGACAGCCACCGGGAGCAGCACTACAACAGAGCCATCCACAACAGCCACTCTCGCAGAATCCAGAGGCACCTCATGGGTATCTTACCTTACTGATATCACTGGTGCAACTTATAATTCCAATGTTAGCCTTGTCTACATCACGATTTCAAAAGCAGCATCTAATTTTACTGATTGGGGATGTAGATTTCCGCTGATGACATTTAGTGATACTGATCTTGCCGGGTCCTATGTTCAGCCGACAATTGTTGAGCAATCCACATCGACAAGTTTCAAAGGAGTTGGAGGAGATCTTCCGAACGAGTCAGCGAGTACGACCTACTCTGCACCAGGAGCTGGACGACCCACAGCACTAGCTAGTATGTTGGTGTCGTTGGTTGGACTGCTAGTATATGTAATATAAGCTCCTACAAAAAGCTTCTGTACTATTTATTAATTTAGACGACAATGTCTGTTTATTATTACTTATGCATTCTCCGCCCTTCTGGTTAATGTCTGTCTGTGTAGTGCTACGGCCGGCAGCAGTACTTGGTTTCCACAATATGTGAATAAGAATAAATACAAATTTAATGCGAGATTCAAAACTTCAATGCCTTATTCTTCATGGCACGCTTCTTTTTGTATGCATCGTTTCTAGACCCCTTCCAACCAGAAGTGGAAATCTTCTTCTTTTCCGGTTCAACGGGCTTGTCATCGTTCTTGTCAACTTGCATGTCTTCTTCTTCCTTGAGAGAGCCAAGCTTTTTGGCCAGCCGGAGAGCCCTTTCCTTCTCATGAGGCTCAAATGTATTCTTTCGTCTATCAGCTCTGGCCCGGGTGGGCTTCTTAGCTCTGAGAGATTTGGCCATCTTCTGCTAAAGTGTTATCGCAAAAACTTTCTGCTTCAAAAAAAAAAACTAAACTATCAAAAAAAATTCAGCCGCATAAGTCTGCAATGATGAGAGCACATGATTCATTTAGGGCTGTGCCCTAATTCTGCACCGTCACCGTGAGCCATTCTGACATATTCGCGCAAAACTGCTCCCGCTCGCTCCACTCAAAAGGAGTTCCCATTCTCACAAACATTTTTTTAATACCTTAACAACAACAATGTCTAATCTCCGACTTCAGAAGCGACTTGCCGCCAGCGTCCTTGGCTGTGGTGAGCGAAAGATCTGGTGTGATCCTGCTGAGACCACTGAGATCGCCACTGGAAACTCTCGACAGGCTATTCGAAAGCTGATTGCCAACGGTTTGATTATCCACAAGCCTGCTACCGGCCACTCTCGAGCCCGAACTAGAGCTTTGCACGAAGCTCGACGACTGGGTCGACACACTGGCTACGGTAAGCGAAAGGGTACTGCTGACGCTCGAATGTCCTCCCAGGTTGTATGGATGCGACGACTCCGAGTTGTTCGACGACTTCTCGCCAAGTACAGAGCTTCTGGCAAGATTGACAAGCATTTGTATCACGAACTCTACAAGCTGGCTAAGGGTAACACTTTCAAGCACAAGCGACAGGTTGTTGAGCACGTTATCAAGGCCAAGGCCCAGGCTGCTCGAGAAAAGGCTCTCAAGGATGAGGCCGAAGCCCGACGAGTTCGAAACAGAGCTGCTCGAGAACGAAAGGAACAGCGAGCTGCCGAGAAGAAGGAAGCTTTGCTGCGAGAAGAATAGATTATTGCGACGACCAAATAGTGCAGAAAAAAATAATCATGAATCTATCGAGAGAAACAACAAATATTTTGTAGATGATGTTGCTGGTGCCACTGCACAGCACCGTATATTTCGGCCAAATGTTGTGTACTGGATGAATGTAGCGATTGTTTGGATCATCATGATCCAATTTTTATTCATAACGTAACTAATATTCCAAAGCAATCTTGTAATGGGTACTTTGGGGGGTGTAATAAGCTGGGTTAGATGTTTTAGTTGCTATGTATCTGACAAAAAACTGAACCAAACTTTCTCGTTGGTTGATTGTTAATCAGCTTCATACTCATAATTTCAAGTCGATAGTTCCGATCCCAAGCACAAACGGAATAACCTGCTTGATATAACATTTTGTATTCACTTTTGTATTCACTTTTGTATTTGTATTCGATTGCTCTTCGCTTTTAGTACCAAGGCATACGATGCTGAGAATTGCAAAGTTTGACGGGATTTTGACGGGCCTTCGATCTGGTAGCAAGCTGGCCACCAGCAGAGCTGGTTTCTCCACGGCTGGGAATGACCCGTACGAGGCAGAAATATATAACAAACTGGCAGCTAAGCTTCAACCTGAGCAGCTTACTGTCAAAGACGTGAGTGGGGGATGTGGATCAATGTTTGCAATTTCAATAGTCAGTAAGCAGTTTGAGGGACTGACCACTATCAAGCAGCATCGATTGGTCAACGAGATCCTCAAAGACGATATCAGCAAATGGCACGGACTGCAACTACAAACAAAGGTGAAATGAATACAGAGGTTGTGTCAGGCAGTGACTCTTTTAACTGCAAAGGTGGGCCGGGAGCTCATTTTTCAAAAGACCAGCAGTGGAAATCTATTTGGCTGTGTGTATCCTTGAAGGTGTCCAGAAGTACATCATCTCAGATGTGTATATTCGTATTATAAATGCATATGTAAATAAATATTGGCCATTTGCGGCCTTTTTGCAACATGTTGCCATGTATATTATGCCGCTTTTGAGCTGTTTCCAAGGGAGTAGTCGGGGACAAGTGGGAATGCTTGCTTGGTGAACTGGTTAGATGCTATAGGGGGGAACAGAGAATGAGCTGGGGCAGGGTGCGAGGAGACAACAGACTTTGGAAATAAACTTGAAGAGGAGGGCCCGCCATTCTTTGTGTTTAATGCAGAGGTGCTGAAATCTTTATCACTAAATTCGTCGAAAATGAAAATTCCTTTGTCGCTTTGTCGGTCATCGTTTGTGGGGGACGATGAGCCCAGCTGCATTTTATAGCCGTCCGACATTGAATGGTCAGCCTCTGACGAAGACGCAGCTCCAGCAGTAGCAGAGCCCACCGTCATGGCATAACTAGGCGTCAGAGGATGGTCGGCAAAGCTTTCGAGGTCCAATTGTTCAATGTTGTTCATCAGTTTTTCCAGCAGAGGAGGGCCCGAATCTGCGTCAGATGATGCTCGCGCAAGTGTTACCGGGGAGTTCGCCTGAGAACTGGCAGCGGAACTGCACGACGAAGAGAGATCTGGAGAGTCGCAGTCAGACATGGTTTGTGGAGAAGAAACGAAAAAATGCCAATATATATCAATCTCAACAACAAAACCTTTGACAAGAACAAGTTACGCGCCAGGTTGATGCCGTTTAATATTAATCTCCGCGCGCAAGGCGCTGGCACGGCATCTACCAGTGTTTTGTGTGGAACACCGTAATAGGTTCGGAGAGATACTGCTGCGGCATCATCAAGGGGACGGGAGTGTTAGCCGGGCCGTCTTACTGGGGATTAACCCAAAAAAAAATTTATTACCACCAAAACTTCTTTAAACTTGGGAATCTAGAAACTATGTGCCCGGAAACCGACGGGGGCTCTTCAGGGACTGATCTGTTCAAGCCACTGTATAAAATTCATCGGCAAAGCTCTCTGTTGGATATTTTGCAAGATGCTGCTGTTCTGGATACAAGAAACCATCAAAGATACAAGGGCCCGTACAGCCTACTTGGATCGAATTTAATCACCGTCAAGCAGCTTCCGGGTTTAGAGATCATCCCCAATATTTTATCCCCAAAGGAGCAAGCACACCTCATCTCCTACACTCTCGAAACGCTTGTTCCTGATGTTCGTCATCGTTCCAATTTGACGCCGTTCGTGCGGTTGCCTGACCCGTTGGATCTGTTTGATGACAACGCTCTGGCTACAAGATTAGACAATGGCCTTCCCGTTTCCATGGCCAAGCTCAGAAATAAACAGCTTCGCTGGATCACCTTGGGAGGCCAGTATGACTGGACTAACAAGGTATATCCCTCATGGGAACCAAACTCCGACGGATGGCCGACTTTCCCTGCACATTTGGCTCGCTTTGTCACCTCTAAATTCCCTGTCATGAATCCCGAAGCTGCCATTGTCAATTTCTATTCCCCAGGTGATACCCTCTCGCCTCACCAGGACGTAGCCGAACAATCTGATGCAGGGCTCATCTCCATCTCAGTCGGCTGTGCTTGTATCTTTTACGCAGGTTTGGATAGATCGACAGCTCCATTACCCATTCTACTCCAGTCAGGGGACGTCATCATCATGTCGGGCGAATCCCGATCAGCATTCCACGGCGTTTCCAAAGTATTTGCCAACACTTGCCCCGACTTCGGCCCGTTCTTGTCTCCGAAGCATCTACAATGGAGCAAGTCTAAACGTCTGAATCTCAATGTCCGACAGATGGTCAATACAGCACCGGCCGCTGCTGTTGCTGGCCCTATCCAACTTTGATCTCATTTCTAGCCTTACTGTGATGATAGACTATTCTTTGGCTAACAAACCCCCTACTTGAAGTTTTGTTATTAAACTGTTTTATTCTGCATCTCCAATACGGCCATTATACTCTGTTGTGTCTCCCCACTGTCGACTCGTTTACTCTGTATAAGACAAAACGCCAACTTTTTTTTAATATAAAAATCGCCAACTCGTTTAATATAAACGGAATGTCTACGGCGTTTGTAGACTCGGCGCCTGTTACATATTTGTTATGGCACATCATCATCACACATGACAAACATACTAGGTAAAGTTCACTGCATTTCCATGTTGGTCATACTTACTACTTAATAAATATCTATGCATATTGTAGAAAGGAATCAAGAGGGAAAGATAAGAAATTATGCCACCCTTTGCCATAAGAGTTCAAAAATTATACTTGTCTGGTTCAGTCTGGCTCCTTATCATGGAATTATCGTAGTACTCTGGCACTATGGGCTTGTACCAGTCGAACGGTTCAGCTCCTCCTTGCTGCTGACCGGCAGAAATAGCACCCCAATTACCTCCTTGTGAGTACCCTGATGGTATCATGCCAACCGATGCAGCACTGCTTGCTGCAGATATGTTGGCAGATCGGCCAGCGGGCTCAAACATAGAAATAGATCGCATCATAGCCTCTCCTTCGAAATGACCTGGCATTTCGTATCCACCATGTGACAAGTCCGCAGATCCCGGCGCGTTACCATTAGTCGCTATATGCGACGAATGAGAACCTGGGTGCATTTGCGAACCAGGTAGTCCAGCCGAAAGAGGAGCAGATGGTATGGACTGTCCATGGCTGGTTAAAATAGGAGCAGGCGGAGGAGGGCCTGCTACCGACAATGATCTTTGCATTGGAACAGCAAAATTGCCATTTTCTGTCATCATGCCACCCTGAGGTGGGGCGAACATCTGATTCACACCTGCCTGCCGTCTGGCAGCAAGAGGACTGTCAAACATGGGGACATCGGGAATAGCACTAACCGTTCTGAATACTGTGCGCGCTGCGAATGCGTCGCCAGCGAGTTCGAACTCGTATAGAAGGATGGCTCGTAGCTCAGGCTCAACAGGGGAGCCAGGTGAACCGGCCCCGCTGCTGGCAGGACTATCAGTGTGGTAGATCCTCTGAGTGACAGTGATCGCAGCAATTGCAGCCTCGGGATTTCTCTTCAAATGGCCTTTGTTTTTAGAACTCTTGAAACCATCGATAAAAGGAGCCCAAAAGTCTGACGCAAAAGGAACGAAAAGCTTTTCAGTCTGATGAATAAAATTCTCCTCACACACAATTGGATCCTTGAGTTCGAGCAACTCTCGGCCCATTGTGCAAACATTAGTAATACATTCCCATCTACCCCTGGAGTGGCTGCCACCAGGAGAATAATGGGATCGCGAAGACCTGACAGTGAACTCAATGTCGGTCTGAAGCTGACCAGTAAACTTATCTTCTTCATCTCCATCCACGTTGAACTTAACTCTGCCGTAGATCAGCATGGGCTTGATGGTGGACGTATTAGCACGTCGCGGCGGTACAAGAAGTTCCTCTACATGGGGGAATCTGGCAGCCAGACTGTCAAAAAACTTGTTCTTAAGTGGGGACTCGAATTGGGCCCGGATTAGGTGGGTGTAAACCTTTTCTGGCGAGGCATTATTAGGATTGCTATTCTTTCGCCAGATGCAGAAATTGAGCGGGGTGATGGGCTCACAAGACGAGTTTGCTGATAGAGAAGAGGACGGCAGAGTCGACATTACGCGAGTAGGAGTAGAATCGGTAAACAAATCACCACCAGAGAGTGATGAAGGGCCTGCTGACATAGTCCTGGGTCGCTTATTATGGGGCTCTCCTGACTCATCTCGAGACCCTGCCGAGTTTTTGGCGAAAATGGGAGAAATGAGAACGTTTGGGCTGGATGAAGATTTGTCTGATACCAACGCCATAAACTCGGCATCGTCCTTGAGCAAATGCTTCAGTACCTGGATATGCGAAGAAACCTGCTTTCTGGTTCGAACTTTTCCTGTCTTTTTGAGAATGTACTCGGATATGAGTTCATTTCGGCCGTAGGGTCGACCTCCATTGGGGATTTTTCTGCGACCCACCGAAGGGATTTTGGTCAGAGCCTCCATGAAAGCGGCCTCGACATCTCTCGACCAAACTGTTCCGCTGTCTTCCGGAGTAGAGGAATCCTTTTTCTGACGAGAAAGATAACCGGTGTAAGCCTCGACATTGGTGATAGGAGTCCGAGAGTTGTCATTAGGAATGGCTGTGTAATTGGAATTAGCAAACTTGGAGGCAGACAGTGGGGTGTTGGGCTCCATCATCTGATGGCCCACGGGAACAAAGTGAGGGTGTTGGCCATTGTTAGCCGATTCAGGTAGCAAGTGGGGTTGGTAACCCCAATGTTCATCTATGGTGGACAGAGGATGCTGGGATGGTGGTGCGAGTTTGGAAAGCTTGCGATTGGAATCCGGTGGAGTCAATTCCATTGCCGAAGGGAGGAGCATGTCAGGATCACGAGCAGACATTGGCGTGTAGGGAGCAAGCATGAGGAATAAATACGGATGAATAGATTGCGCGCGGGCGCGAAGGAGGAGGACGGGCGGGGGGATACAGTTAAAAGAGTGACTATGACCGTGTAGGGAGCCGATCAGGAGGATTGAATAAAAGAACGGTCGTGCGAACTCGTCGCCTGAGTAGGATGCAAGAAGAAGAGTGCAGACACGAACTATATAAACCGCCCAAAGCGAGGGGCTGCTAGGGGCTTGCTGATATTATTTGTGCTGGGAAAACGCCAACCCGAACACGAAAAACACCACCTAAACCGCGCCAGACAATCGTGAACCGATCGAGAGCAATGGCCTTGTCAAGAGCAAGCCGGTGCCTGGTCATGCACTGATCCCTCGTGCTTATCTCCATTCAAGGGCCCACGATCGGTTGTTCACTTCTCTTGTTGTAGGAACTGAAAAATGCACTATCTGCATTCCGGGGACCCACGCGTGCTCGCGCGTCGAGCCGCAGAACCTCCAATCAACACGGGGTTGGAAGGCTGGGCGGGTTTTGTCTTGGGCCCTGTCTTGGGTTTGTCTCGGTCCAGAACGCAATTTATTGATTTATTTAGGGGGATTCATGCTGCTTGCTCGGCAGTGGTATAGCATGGTTATACTCTACTGCATGGCTCTTTTAAGGCTGGTAGCCGTGGCCGGCCACAGCCTGTGTATGCCGATGGATCCTCTTCTCTTCTCTCTCTCGACAAATGGGATGATTGCATTGTACGACGTATCGGGCAAACAATAAAGTGTGAAATCGGCCATGGACAAACGCTTAGAACAGGGGTGTTCTTTTAGTACGATAGCAGCTTGTATTTGGGAGCTAATATATGATCTAATTGCTGTGTGGACTTGGCTTCTGCCTGATCCGCTCATGAACCGTATTTTTGTTGGTTTGGCATTTCGGATTTTTCACTGGTCAGTCTATTTTCTCGGCTGGCCTGGGCTGGGCTGCACTTTCCCTTCACAGCGATTTTGAATATGCCTCCCATCGTGATTTAGCAAGAACATGTCGCGTCTGCTATTCCGTTAGCAAAAACAATTGGTCTCAAACTACCCGAGACAGGTACCATTGGCAAACTGCCAAATAAAACTCCAAGGTTCTTTTGTCCCCCTCTACCTCCTCGCCCCCTGAATTGTTACTCTGAAGCTTGTTGAGCCAGCCACCTAACAAGGTTTCGTTACAGCCGCGCCATGTCGGTGGAACCTTTGAGTTGTTTTGCCAGCTCCCAATTTTGTCTTCTCACACCAACATGACGGGCAGGTACCGAACCCGTCCCAAGGACAGAAACAGGCTGCCTAACTTGGCAGAAATCCTGAACAGACGAACCCAGTCGCCTGTGGACTTGTGGTCCTTCTATGTGTACATGCGGGAACAATACCGTGCCGTGGAGTATCTGGACTTCTGGCTCGATGTTGTCCAGCATCTATCCCTGTGTCGACACTATGTAAGGGGGCTGAGACAGTCTATTTTGGCAAACTCTGAGCATCACTCCTCCTCAAGAACCTCCTCTCTTCTATTGGATACCCTAATTCAGGAGGGTACCCTTGATGACACTGATTCTCACCGATTAAGTATGTTCCTACGTGGTGAGGATGCTGCAGGCAGTGGAGCCTTGTACAGACTTTCTGCCTTGCTTGACGCCATGAGTCTCAAAGAACAGGGTTTTGACGAGCTGCATAACGCCATGGGCGCTACTCGCCATGAAAAATTTCAGGACAAGGTTGATAGGTCTACCTCGCATTTGTCTAGTCCTTCTATTCATGGGGAAGAGGAACTGGAAAAACAGCTGCTACCTCTTCCCATTGCAACCTCTTCCCATTTCCCAGAAAATCGTGAATCCATCGCTACTTCCAACTATGATAATGTATCGTACTACACCCAGTACGACCCCGACCAGCCCCAAAGAACGGTACAAGAGGAGTTTTACCCTTCCTCCCCTGGTCAGACTACAGGGGCCTCTCAGGGGTATTTCCCCGCTACAACTACTACTGCTATAGCTGTTTCAGCAGCCCCTCTCCCCAGAGAGAGTACATCTACAAATGGTTTGGCCATTACCACCGGTCCAGGCGGTGTGGTTTTGGCTCCTAGTGCTGCTGAAACAATTGAGAGGCTTTTCCCCGGACGAGAAAACGATCTCGATGATGGCACTAATTTTGTCAGCCGTCAGAATATCAGGCAGTCCTCTCATCGTATTCTGGTGACATATTTCATCCCGGGAGCTGAGCGAGAGTTACAGCTTCCTCCACGCATCATCAAAGCGGTCAAAAACGCTATTGAAATAGATGGACGAGACGACCCTGAGGTGTTTGACGAGGCCAGAGAATACGTCTTCCAGGCCATGGAACGGGATGCACTTCCTGGCTTCCTGGCTTCCCGAGCACTCGGTAACACTTCTCCAGGAGGTTCTCTTGTCCGGCTTGTGGCTGGCCTCATTGCGCTGTTTGCTGCTTTCTGGGTAGGCTTCATTCTTATTTTTCTGGATTGGAAACCGAAAGTTACACGATGTTGGCTTATTCTGCCATTCGGAGTCGGTGTTTACTTTATTTTGGCCTCGCTATACAATCTGGATCCACTTATGGCTATTTTGGGCTACACCGAAGCCCCACAGAAGGCGGGGCTAGTGCAGCGAATTAAAGAGCCATACATCAGGCGTCTTCTTATCAAGAGATCCCTCTATGTTTTGTTTGTGACTATATTGTGTGCATCTATATTCGTGATAATTTTTGCATTGGTTCCCGGAAAACGTTTGTAGGCAGACGAGGAGCTGGAAATACTGGGATGAAGGTATGATAAGCTCATAATAATAATATAGTAATAACTTAGTGAACTTGAATATTCTATGAATCAGGGCACGTTTACGAACCATTTGCAATTGGTTTCCAAGTATAATAGGAGTAAGGGGGGTTATTGTTATGCTTCAGAATAAAAAAAGGGTACAAATAGTAGTCTAAGATAGTAATGATTTAGTAAAACACCAATTAGTGCAGTCAGTGGAGGAACTAAGTGCCAACCATCTATCTATTCTCTTGGTCGAGTTTCAATCCATGTGTCGATCTCTTCGTTGATGTCTTTCTGTTGAGCGTGGTCAGCTCCCTTGCTTGAGTCGGTTAGCCGAAGCTGGACGAGAAGCCACTCGAGGAGCTTTAGGAGCATGTGCCTTTGTGTGTGCCCATATTCGCTGTTTCCACAGAGCCAGTTTCTTATGAAGAGCTAGAAGGCGTTGGACCTGGTCCTGCGATGGATCTGATGACACTGTGGTGTAGAGTTTGGCGTACTCTGTGTATTGGTGCTTGAACTTGCGAGCCAGCTGCAACATGTCGTCATCATCCAGCTGTCTTTTGGTTCCAGCAGTAGGAATCTCCTTGGGGATAGGTGCAGCGATTTTTTTAGAAGGGACTTTGGATTTAATGCTCGACATCCATGTCTTGATGCCCAACCGCACCAGTAGCCTTTCTTGGTCGGAGTAACCCGACCAATTGAGATTAATGCAAGAATATGCGCTTTTCAGCAATGAATAGGTTCGTTCTTTGGGGTCGGCCACAACTCCAAACTCCTGGATGATTTTCTCCACCTTGGAAGGGTCTCTTTTTGTTCGTCCTGCCAGTCTTTCAATGCTAATAGGCTCAATAGCCAAAATTTGCATCACTTCCGAACGATCCTCTGGTCTGAGGTCCGTCTGAGAAGGAACGTTATTCACCAACACCCGGTGGCTCAATCGGCCAATGTCCCGCAAACTACGATTATGGCCCTTGTATACGTCTACATGTGAGGCCTCTTCGTTGAACGTTGCCTTATACAGAGTATTATCGGCTTGTATGTGCTATTGTTGTCAGTTCAGGCCGCCTTGTCAGTAGAATATATAATATTCCATACATACCGCCTCATCGCCTACTACTAGTGAAAGCTGGGATTTGCCTTCCATTACCGCACGCAGGAGCCGAGCATTGAGCTTTACATAGAGGGCCTGGTGCGGGTGCTGCTGGTCGCTCGTCAGTACTGTCGGAAGGTCCATGCTGTGGTGTAGGATGGAACAATCATCCACCCTCACTACATTATATGCGGGATCCTGGTGGAGCCAACCCAAATTAAGCAAATTTAAAAATACTCAAATATTCCATTAAACTTTTATATATGGAACGCCATATCGTTAATAATAAATTTATTTTCCATCTATCTAGCGATCTCTTAATCAGATGCGTCGCCGAGCTGCGAAATATCAAACCCATTATCAGCCAGATACCGCGTGAATCGCACATCCTCTTCCTGCGTGGCTCCCTGGGTCATCTTGGGTAGGAGTAAGAATGAAATGAGCGCACTGAGAATGCAGAATCCTGAGGAGACGTAGAACGGCACCTGCATGCCTCGAACCGTATCGGCTCCGTTACGACTGGCATGCTTGATCATAATAGGGAATGTCTTGTTACCCACATATGCTCCAATCTTACCCATTGCTGCACAGATAGCGTAGTATTTTCCTCGAATAGGAGTGGCTGAGGTGCGGGATGCGAGCAAAATGGTTTGGTCACCAGGTCCAAACTCGCCTAAGGACAGGAATATGCCAAACGCAACAACAAATCCGGCTATAGAATTCGCCAGATTGGCATACTGAGAAGCAATAATGAACCCAATAATTCCCTGAAGCAACAGGCCAACTGACAGGCACAGTCGGGGTCCAAAGTAATCCGCCCCGTAAGCTCCCAGAACTGCACCAGGCATATAAAACAAATTCAAAACGACATTCCATCCGAAATTTTTATACATATCATTTTCTCCCTCTGCGCCAAGAACTGTAGCGATCAGGCTTGAAGAGTAGATGCCAAAAGAGTACACCGAATAATCGTACAGGAACCAAATAATAGAAATGACCGCCATTCGAAACCAATAGAATTTGAAAAAGAGTAACCAAGGGATTCTGCATCGCTTCATGTGCATCCGGTTGAATCGCTTGCTCTCCTTGTATTTAAGACGGAGAACAAAGAGAATCATAGGAGGAATTGCTCCGAGGCCAATGGTTAATCTCCAGACTGGAGTCAAATGTTTGTCGGAACATATCCATAGCAATGCCAAAGGAACAAACGAAGACATCACGAATCCAAAATCGATCATGGTATTCGTAGCCAGAACAACGTATCTATTTCGCTGACCAATCTTTAAAGCTGCAGCAGCTTCAGCCGAAGCAGTAGAGCCTGTAGGGTACTCACCTCCAAGACCCACACCGATGAAAAATCGATAAGCAGTCAAGGCTGCAAGCATGCCATAGATACTTCCACCAGCCCCCCAAGCACCTGAAGCAAGAATACAGAAAATGATCAAGATAGCAGTAGAGATGAGCATACCAGTCTTTCGAGAAAAAGAATCGGCAACATAACCAAAAAACAATTGGCCAACAACAATGCCAACAAAAGCAATGGAGCCAATATTGGATGAGGCAGGAGAATTGCCATACTCTGTGGGGTATAGGGTTCCAAGAATAGTGAGCACGGTACCAATTGAATTATTGACGTAACCATCGGAAAAAAGACCAGCACCAGCAGTGACAATGGCCCAGATTTTACCATAACCTTCACTGTCTTCTTCCTGGATTTCTGCTTCAGTGATTATAGTCTGGTTCTTAGTCTCGCCAGTCACTTCAACATGACCGCCTCTGACGGACTGAATTTGCTCTTCAATCTCGTAGATCCTGTTGCTGCCAGGCGTATAAATCTCCTCCTTGATATCAGAAAATAAAGAAGGCATCTTGAGCACACCGTTTCCTGTATCTACCATAGAAGAAGACTACTAGGGGAGGGATCCGCTCGGTCCTTTATATATCCAGCCCATCCTGCACTCGTTTTGCACCCGGATCAAGCAGAAAACACGGCTACCTTCGTATGAGCTCATGCTTCTCTCACCACGTTGCTGTCTATGGCATCTCTCAATGGCGCGGCCTTTCCGCCGTAATGCATATAACTTAGGCGACGAGGCCGCACATAAGAGCTTCCAATTAAGCGGCTACATGTACCTTGACTCGTATAGGAGCATACAGGAATAAGCTCCATATTATTATCGGGGCTCCAAGTTCCATAATAGCCTTCACTGTCATTGAATATTAATGGCATGTCATGGGTCGGTCGCTAGTCCCATATTCCAACTGAAACCTGATCTGAACCTGAACTTGGACCTGAACCTAGACCAACGCTAGCGTCGCGCCCTTACAAAAAAAAAACCCGCTTATAGCCCTAATACCCTGATTTGGAAAACATATGAGGTGGTTCTATCTTGGACCGATTTGGGTACCATCTGCGATAGGATCGCAAGTGGTCTGCACGTGTGGCAGATCTCCTCAGTAACAGGCATAGCCGATCCATGTGCGATCGCCCAAGTCATAGCTTTAAAGTGCAGGCTGAAAAAGCCTCGGGACAGGCAAATAGGGTTGCATGTTCAAGTATTAATTGGACAGTGCGGGCTTGGGTCCGCAGCTCATCTTGGCTGGACCGTCTTTTGACGACCGATAGCTGCAATATGGCAGCACGGGTAAATATGCGGCGCCCCGATAGTCAGATCAACATCTGGAATAGAATGCCACCATAAGCGTAGCTAGACAACAAGGTCTAATCGACTAGGGTTTTTGTATGCCTGTTTCGTGTGGCCGATCTAGTTCACCGTCATCGGAAGAATAATATTGATATAAAGACAGCCCGTTGAGAGAGGTCTAGTTACTGGGGAAGATAAGCATTGAACCAAAATAGGTCTATTCAGCCGCCCACTACAAACAGCACCCCACTCTGAGTATGACGGAGAAATAGGTATTGTGGATATGCGGGGCGGTTGCATTCCACCGGTGAGATGGAAGCTATTCCCATGAGCAGTATTAGAGGCCGATCAAGCACGCAAGTACCAGACAGTGGCCATTACGCGAATACTGGGGTCTGGTCGGGTCGGATCGGATCGATTTTTCACCCCAGTCAAAGCTGTATTGATAATTCCAGCCTGTCATTATACCAACCTATTTACATCTGGTTCAGCTTGGCCCGTTGGGTTAAAATGAAATCAAATCACGATTCAGCCGTCTAAACTCCGATGCACTATTAAATCACCCAATTCTGCCGAGTCTCCCACCTTTGAAAATGTGACTCGGACTTATTCCAGCGCACCACCCCACGTAAAGCTTCTATGGCGGATACAAACGAAGTCCAGATACCCCCCCACAGCGGCAATAAGTGATTGCTTGACGATATTGTACACGTTGAGCGGGGACCGAGCCTAAATTATAAAAACCCCTAAAATCTTATGGGCCCGACAGCTTATTTAGACTTTGCTCGGCTCATAGATAGAAATGGCCCCTCAGCTCTCGGAGTCTATTTTAGGTAAGCGGTTACCTGTGGCAGTCGAATGGGTGAGGGGTTGTCAATTTTGTTACTCCGCTCCCGCGGTGACCGTAAACGTTCTGGGGGAAAAGTGGGGAGAACGGAAAAACTCTATCGAATCCGAGAATTCCCGTCCTCCCAACCCCACCCCCCCCCCCCCGATTGAGCGAGAATCTGGAGATTTTCGGCCTGACAGCCGGGGTGTGAAAAACGAGCCACCAGAATAATACGCAAGATATGAGACCACATGACCTTGGATAAATTACCAGACGGGCGCCCCGGGAAATACCGTGGATATGTCTTGTTAATTCAGTTAAATCATCACGTAATTTTACTGCTGCTCATATTTGGGGCTAGTGGGCATACGATTAAAGCCTCGGTGATTCACGGCTTTTTCACAATGCCCTACCCTCATTGTATCATGCATCTTCTTGATCGGCATCGAACGAGATTTTGACGGAGACTCCCATTTTGCCCACCCCGTCCATCCCCGCATCATGTCTTACCTGACGAGCAACTAGTCAGGACGTTTTCTGAGGGGAGACCGCAGTATACAATGAAACAAACCCCCCTTCCTCCCCCCTCCTCTAAGTTCCATTCCAGTTTTCCGGGGCTCTGCTACATTTGGGTTGTACTGCTCAGGTTCGTTAGCTCGCATGCATGGGGGCCGGCGGCGGCTTTCTTCCGTAGTTGGATTTGTTGTCGGTCCCAGCCGGAAAAATAACAAAATTACCCCACACATGCATTGCATATAAATGAAGCATTGCCCCACAACTTTCTCCGCCGTCACCAGATTAAAACATCTACCATGGCTGTAACGCTTCAGCAACTTATCCCCAAGGATTTCACCGGGTGGTATCCCCCTGAAACCCTAATGCCCGGTGAACTCACCCATATGGGCCGTCCAAAGTTCACCCAGCGTGACTTGGTGGACTGGTCCATAAACGACCTTCGGTCGCTGCTTATTGTGGACTATCTGCCGGGTCATTGGAACGGCAAAATACCCGAGCTGTCTGAACCGGGCTTTCGTATCACCTACATGCCCCGGGACCGGGACGACTACGAAATAGCGTCCATTCTCGCTAGTTCGGACTTATACCGGGAGCACCATCTCGATGAAAAATTCCGCATTCAAACGGCCCTCTACACCATACAGGCAACCAAGCAACGACGACTGGACCCGTCCGACCCTGTTACCCTTTCTGTTTCCGAGTGGAGGAACGTGATTGAAAACTATTTATTGAATATTGCCTGTGAGGCTCAGTGTAGACTTGATTACAAGAGGTCTTGTTCTTTGCTGAAGAAGCAGAAAAGACAGTCTGATGGTCCCGACACCAGTGATTCTCTGTCTACTTCTCCACTGCTGCGACAGGCTATCATGACCTCCCTGTCCACCTCTCCGAACGTACCGGAGTATCTACGGAACCGTCTGCTCAATTCTCATAAGAAGCAAAAAGCCTCCCTCAGTCTACAGGAAAAGCAGTTTTTATGGGTTCAAGTCCAACGCTCGCTGTATCATCGTCTGGGCCTGGATTGGCAGCCAGATCAATTTGAGTAGCGGTTAAATGCCTGCATGCTCGTAGCATTAAGTTTTATTTATTCATTTTGTACCATTGCATATATAACAAGATTTCATATCATTAGTCAGTTTGATATCCAGTTGTGAAGTATTCCATCGTCTAAGAGTCCGCTCGAACCAATTGGGATAAGGTTGTCGGTGGTGTCTGGTAATCGCATATTCAAACTCTCAGTTAGTATCATAATCGCATATTTCATCCCTCAGTCTCTCTAAAAATCGCATATTCATTATTCCTAGCTCGCATACTTGAAGAATATATTATTTTTCACCACGAATTACCTTGTTTTCGGTTCATATTTTCATCTGTTCCGAAGATTCCTTGCACTCCAAACGGCTGAATCACGGCTGGAAAATTTATTTAGCGGCGTGGTGGTTTATGGGAGTGTTTTCCCACAACAACTACCTACATCTACCTAGTCCTCTGCCATGACCGACTTGAAAAATAGATTTGCGCCGCGGTCCGAGAGTGAAATTGCAGACAGCATACCTGAGAGTGCTGATAGTCCCGCTTTGGATTTGGGCAGTCTGAACATAGATGAGTCTGAAGGTGATGCTTCTAAGGAAAATGGCAAGCAGGCTGAAGAAGCTACCAAGCCCGAAGACGGCGCGGAAATTAAAGGTGAATCTGAAAAGAAAGAGGTAGAAAAGGAAGATGACAAAAAAGAAGATGCGCAAGAAGATCAGGAGGCCGAAGACTTGGTTACGCAGCTCATTGAGTCGTCGTACGACGTCCAGGTGAAGCTAGCCGATATGCAAGCCGATCCCAATTCCCCACTATTCTCCGTCAAATCCTTCAAAGATTTGGGTCTTTCTGAAGAACTTCTCAAGGGTCTGAGCATGATGAGATTTATGAAACCTTCTAAGATTCAGGAAAGAGCTCTTCCGCTGCTGTTACGCAATCCACCCCAGAACTTTATTGGCCAGTCCCAGTCTGGTACTGGCAAGACCGGTGCCTTCACGCTTACCATGTTGTCCAGAGTCACTATTTCCGACAAGTGCCCGCAGGCCATCTGTCTGTGTCCAACTCGTGAACTGGCAATCCAGTCGGGGCAGGTAGCCAAAACCATGGCTAAATACACAGACATCTCCGTCGAGGTTGTTGTCCCAGAGGACGATGATTCTCGGAAGGATAGACGAAGGGGCCCTCGGCGTGAAGCTGCCGCTGAACCTGCAATTACTTCGCAGGTTTTGGTTGGCACTCCTGGACGAATCCAATCTTTGGTCAAACGACGTCTACTAGATCTGAGCAAAGTCAAGGTTATGGTGCTCGATGAAGCTGACACCATGTTGGAGACCAACCTGGGGCCCCAGGTTACGATTCTGAAGAATTCCATGTCCAAGCAGGTTCAGATTGTGCTGTTTTCCGCTACGTTCCCTGAAGAGGTGTATCAATTCGCAAAGGCTTTTGTGCCCAGTCCAAATGAAATCAGACTTCAGCAGAATGAACTTAATGTGAGTGGCATTAAGCAGCTCTTCATGGACTGCAATAGCGAGGAGGACAAGATCGACAAGCTGGTCCATCTCTACAACATTATGACCATCGGGTCTTCTATTATATTCGTACAGACCAGAAACAACGCCGAGAAACTGTACCAGACTATGGTCAAGATGGGCCATAAGGTGTCTTTGCTTCATGGAACTCTGGGTGCAAAGGAGCGAGATGATCTCATGGCTGATTATCGATCGGGTAAAAATAAGGTTCTGATTACTACTAACGTTCTTGCTAGAGGTGTGGACGTAGCCTCGGTGTCGGTCGTCGTAAATTATGATCTGCCGGTAGATAAGGACGGTAAACCTGATCCTTCTACCTATTTGCATCGAATTGGTCGAACCGGCCGGTTTGGTCGACTGGGGGTTTCTATTTCGTTTGTCCACGACCAGCGATCACTTCAGGTGCTGCAGGCCATTGAGGAATATTTCAAGGGCTCCATTAAGCTCACACCGTTGCCTACTGACGATTGGGCAGAGGTGGAAGAGATCGTCAAGAAAGCAATCAAAAAGACCTAAACCAATGCTAATCCTTTTCATCCAAAATATCATGAAAAAAGTTTTGGGAATCCGATTTCTTTATATAAAATGTCATCTAGTAGGTTTTCTTTAGCTAGCAATTCAACTTTCTCTTCCTTTAGGATCTGGTCGTAGTCGAAATCCAGCTTCTTTTTCAGCTCGGTGATCCAAATGAGTCGTCTCTGTAGTGCTTTAAGATCGAGATCCTCCAGCTCCTCATCATCCGTAGCATCATCCTCATCACCTGCAAACTTTCTCTTAGAGTCGTTTTCTAGGAATTTGGATAGGCTTCCGCCCCCGACAATGAAATCCAGCGACGACGACGACGATGTTTTGTCGGGATTTCCTCCGGTGATTACATATGAGGACAAAGTCTCAAGCCCCTTTTGGTGGCTTTCCATCTCCGAATCGCTCTGAGACGGCTTGACCAACGTTTCCGTCTCGTGGACGGTGCGCATGTGCTTCGCCAGAGCATCGGATCGGGTAAAGGTGCGATCGCACTCAGGAACAGTACAGTAAAACGGCTTTTCACCAGTGTGGGATCTCATATGAGATACCAATGCAAATCTTGACGGCTGAGCAATCCCCCTTCTGGGGCAATCGACCCATTCGCAGGTGTATTTTGACTTCCGTACTCCAAAATGAGCGTCCTGGAGATGCTGAACAAATGCACCCAAATCCCGTTGTTCCTCGTTACAATCGGCCCAGCGGCATATCAAAGCTCGCGGGTTGTAAACCTCATCATCATCATGAGAACCCGGCGCTTCGCCAAACGAGTCTTCTGAAATATCGGAGTCGGAAACAGACATTATGTCGTCGTCGGCTGGCTGGTTGGTTGGTGGGTTGGTTGGTTGGTCGGTTGGTTGGTCCCAAAGCGTGGTGCGGTGGTGTTGCAAATTCTCATGACACATTTGAAATTTCACCTCTGTACCGTCATGTCCGATCTATCGTTGACCATCTTACAGAAGCTCCACGAGCACGGCAGTATTGCCGACAGTCGAGAAACTCTTCCCGGTGTTGAGACACAGTATGTCCAGGCAGCTGTGACGTCACTCAAAGCGCGAAGCATGGTGGATTTCCAGGCTGTTGAGCAGGAGATCTGGACCCCTACTGAAGAGGGCAAAGACATCATTTCCAACGGCTCCCATGAGGTCCGTCTGTACGACCTGGTCAATCAGCTGGACGGACTCAAGCTGTCTGAAGTTGCTTCAAAGCTGGGTCCCAGTGGAAAGGTTGGCCAGCAGCGGGCATTTAGGAATGGGTGGATCAAGAAGGAAGGCGATACTCTGTTTGCTTCAGCGGCCTCCAAGCCGGAAGATGTTACTCAGGAGCAGCTCAAGGAGATCACCAGAGGAGGCAGTCTCACTGGTGCTTCTGCTGAGAAGGATCTGGCAGAGCTCAAGAAGCGAAAGCTGGTCACCAAGTCCAAGCTCATCTACTTCAGTATAGAAAAAGGCCCTGAATTCTCGCTTCAGATCACCAAGTATGAAACCGATATTACCAGCGACCTGATTGCATCGGGCAACTGGAAAAATGCCCAATTCAAGCCCTACAACTTCAAAGCTGAAGGTATTGACCCTAATGCTGGTTCATTGCACCCCTTGAACAAGGTCAGGCATGTATTCCGGGACATTTTCTTCTCCATGGGCTTCACGGAAATGCCTACTAATCAGTACGTAGAAACGGGTTTCTGGAACTTTGACTCGCTGTTCGTGCCCCAGCAGCATCCTGCTCGTGATCTTCAGGACACTTTTTACATCAAAGATCCGGCTGAAGCTAAGGAACCTGAAGACAAGACTTACTGGCATAACGTCAGAGAAGTGCATCAAAACGGAAAGTACGGTTCTGTGGGCTACCGGTACCCGTGGAAAGCGTCCGAGGCCACTCGGCTGGTTCTGCGAACCCACACTACCGCCGTCTCTGCAGCGGTTCTGCACAAGCTGGCCAAAAATCCCGGTCCTGCTCGATATTTCAGTATTGATCGAGTGTTCCGAAACGAGGCTGTCGATGCTACGCATTTGGCTGAATTCCACCAGGTTGAAGGTGTCATTGCCGACTACAATTTGACTCTGGGTGATTTGATTGGCTTCATGCAGAAGTTCTTTTCTAATATGGGTGTGCACCAACTGCGATTCAAGCCTGCCTACAATCCCTACACCGAGCCGTCCATGGAAATTTTCGGATATCATGAAGGTCTCAAGAAGTGGGTTGAAATTGGCAACTCGGGTATGTTCCGCCCCGAGATGCTGGAGTCCATGGGTCTACCTAAGAATCTGCGAGTGCATGGCTTTGGCCTTTCTTTGGAACGACCTACGATGATCAAGTATGGCGTTTCTAACATTAGAGAATTACTTGGCCACAAGGTGCGGTTGGATTTCATCGAAAACAACCCTGCTGTTCGATTCGAGGATAATAATTGAGTAGCTGTGCTACGTCGTTAGAATGTTATATCTATAGTAATGGAGTATAATGATAGAAAAAACTCATAGTCGGCCAGTTTTCAAGTATAATTGAACCCGGGGTTTTCTAACTACTGTTTCAAGCATATTGGATGGAATTTGCATACAAATGAACCCCCGATTTATATCTAGTATTTTAAGCATGTTCACATCCAATATTTTGAACATATTTTTAGCCAGGCAGTATAAGGAAAGCCCTATATGTATCCAATATTTTTTAGCATATTCTTATCCAGTCTTCACGTATAATAAAGACCCGAGTTTGTATTTAATATTTAGGCATGTTCTTATACAATATTTTAAGCATATTCTTATTCAATATTTGAAGCGCATTCCTCTTCAATATTATAAATATGTTCTTAGCGAGGCCTCAAGTATAATTAAACCCCGGATTCGAACCTAATATTTTAAACATATTCTTAATTTTATGGCTACACTGCCCCCCAGTAGTGGATGGTGTGGATGAGGGGACGAATGGAGGGGAAGGTGTTGTGGAGAAATAAAAGTAAGACCATCATGTGGGTAAGACACAAATGCGTGCTCGTTCGATTTCATGCTCTGTTAGCTTATTGGTGTACATAACAACTCAGGGGTTCGAAGGCTCGCCTGATTGAGCCCAATCAATACCACCTTCTAGAATCGTGCATGTTCTTCAAATCGGTCAAGTACGTGAAGCTCTGAGCCAAACTCCTTATGATTCGTTACGTAAGTTTGCGGTGGGATACTCGGCTAAACTTGATGCAGTGGGAGGGCACTGCATCGCAGGTAGTCATGGTGACTCTTCAGACAATCTTTATATGCTGACTATTTATTGTGTGCATACTTGACTGAAAGTCTCAGCAAGCTTCTGAAGCAACCACAAGGAAATGTGAAGGAGGCGGGGCGCGAGATCGGGGAGCTGCTTACCCGGCCTGCATTGTCGCTTTGCTCTCACAGCAATACTCACTCAGCCAAGAAGCTAGAATACCACCTTCCAGTATTGCCTCGCCAAAGTTCACTTCTTACCAGTATATTGTAATTGATAAAAATGGGTCTCTCTTCCGCCGACATTGTTGCTATTATCCTCTGTATGTATCCTTGCAATACCACCGGTCTGCAGATATACAAGCCCCACGTGTGGTTTTGCCTACCTGGTTAGGCTTTATATCATCCAGAAAGGCTGCACCGACGGCGTGCTCAACCAGATGGACAGTCCTCTAACTCGATAGGTATCTTCCTCCCTCCACTTGCTGTTTTCATGGAGCGAGGTTGTGGAGCTCAGCTTTTGATCAATATTATTCTTTGTTGTTTTGCCTGGTTCCCAGGGTACGTATACAGATTTTGTTTGCTCGTTCGGAGATTAAAAGGAGACCAAACTGTGCTCTGTTTGTTCCAGTTCTATGTTTTACCCACTCCACGGTCGCCATTTAGAACCATTTGCTAACTCAATTCTAGCATGATCCATGCTCTATACGTTGTAAGTAATGTTTTTCTCCATGGGTCACGCATTTTTGCTAAAATTGCAACCACCTTGGATAAGGATGATTTTTGGCGGGTCGATTTCCCATTCAGGGCCCCCTCAGATCACAAATTTTGTAACTTTTCTAACTTTACAGACACTGTCAAAGTGAACGGAAAAAGGTGTCTAACGCCTTTTTATGTGTTTTTATCTGCTTGTGACAGTTAAAAATGTAAATTTAAGCTCGTCTGAAGACGACGCTGCAGCCATAGTTTAGCACAGATCAAATTTATTAATAAAGTACTCTTATAAGTAAGACCCCTCAACATTGGTCTGAGTTTCTACTAGGCGAACCAGGTCATTTCATGCTCAATAGATGTACTATTTACAAAGCTCGCAACGGGCCTACCAAGGTTTTTATTGTTGGCTTGGTTGTGCAGCCTTACCATGCTGAGCCGATTTGAGGATCACCGTTGATATGCGGATCATCAGATGAGACCCCCAAACCACCTTCACCACCAATGCTGCATCTTTCCAGTCAGAAGCACTCAGGGAGAGTACACCGCTGAATCTGTGTCTTTTTGATTCATTTTTGTTATAATTTATCAATACTTTGGAAACACATTGTCCAAACACTAAGCTAAGAAATAACCTTATCTATTACCCCACAGCAGGCTTTCAGATTTTGGACAAATGGGTTGTACGTCAAGCCGGCCAATTCAGCGAGGGGGAATATCAGATGGCACTGCTAGCTCCCGAGCAGCAGCGGTCAGAAATGCAGAAATCGAACAAAGGTTGCTCAAAGTCCTCAAGGAGGAAAAGAACACCGTCAAGATCCTCCTCCTGGGCGCCGGAGAGTCCGGCAAATCCACAGTTCTTAAACAGATGAGACTGATCCATGGCGTTGGATTCAGTGAATTCGAAAGAATCCAATATACTAAGGTGATATGGAGCGACTGTATCAAGAGCATGAAGATACTGATTACTAGTGCTCGAAGAATGCATATCCCGATAAGCTCTGATCCCGAGCTCGTTGAAGCCCAGAATATCACCATGGCGGCCCGAGATGGATTCGACGACGAACCAAAAGAAGACGGAGATTTTTTGCAGGACTATGACGTAGAGTTTGAAGACGAAATACACAAGAGGGCGGCCGAAGCAGCTCGAAGGGCTGCACAAGCCAAATGGCAGATCGAGTTGGATGATGGCAATTGTTTTGATGATGAAGTGGATATCAAGGAAACAAGTGATTTGCAACACGGACTAGATCCAAGTAAAGAGGAGGTTGCAGAGGCGATTGCCAAATTATGGAAATATGACAATGGAATCAAACAAACCTTGGCCAGAGCAAACGAGTTCCAGTTGGAGGTCAATGCCGAATATTACTTCAATAATATCAGCAAATATTACCAACCAGGGTATAAAGCCAATGATCAGGACATATTGGTGGGCAGAATCAAGACCACGGGAATTACAGAAACAGTATTCGACATTGGAAGCTCTCGATGCAAGATGATTGATGTCGGAGGACAACGTAGCGAGCGGAAAAAGTGGATCCACTGCTTCAACAATGTCACAGCAATTCTATTTGTGGCCGCTGTCAGTGAATATGACGAAGTGCTGTTTGAGGATCGCTCGGTAAATCGAATGACCGAGACTCTGCAGCTGTTTAGCCAGATCATCAACTCACGATGGTTCGCGAATACCTCCATCATTCTCTTTCTCAATAAAACAGACATACTGCAGACCAAGTTGAAGAAACGCTCATTCAAAAGTTACTTTGGTGATTTCAATGGGGATCAATCGAATGTCGACGATGTGTGCAACTATCTCAAACAATCGTTCCTTGCCATCAATCGGATCCCGTCTCGCCCGATCTACGTGCACCGAACTTGTGCTACAGATACGGAATCTATGAAATTCGTCATGGCTGCCGTGACAGATGTGGTTTTCCAGAAAAATTTGATGCATAGTGGGGTAATATAGCATTAATATTGTCAATAAGCTGAGATCTGTCATAAATATTGGAACGAAGCACAGTAGAGCCCAGACACCTATAGTATTTTTTGGGGCTGCCAAACCAATAGATGCGTCAAGTAGTACCAAGTATTTTCCATTCGAAGCCCAGTCTCCCTGATATAAATAGACGCTTTGACTCTCGGCATCCGCTTTCCCGAGGCTAATTTTTTTTTTCCAACTTCCCCGGATAATACCCCAGTTACCCGACACCGCCCGATATCGGCATTTGATTGGCTCACCCCCATCCCATATAAAGCAACCACCTCAGCACCCTTTCATCAGTTTTTTCCTTCTTTCATCATCAAAAATCCAAAAGTACAATGTTCGCCCGAACTATCCGACAACAACAACGACGATTGTTTTCTTCCACTGCTGCCAACCCTTTTAAGGTTGCAGTGCTCGGTGCCAATGGTGGCATTGGCCAGCCCCTGTCGCTTTTGCTCAAGTTGAACCAGGACGTCACAGCTCTGTCTCTGTATGATTTGCGAGGAACTCCTGGTGTTGCTGCCGATGTTTCCCATATCAACTCCAAGTCTGTTGTTACTGGGTTCACTCCCGATGAAGACGGATTGGAGAAGACTCTTACTGGTGCCGATATTGTTCTGATCCCTGCCGGTGTACCCCGAAAGCCCGGCATGACCCGAGACGACTTATTCAATACCAATGCCTCAATTGTTCGAGACTTGGCCAAGGCCGTTGCTGATTATGCTCCCAAGGCTTTTGTTGGTGTTATTGCCAACCCTGTTAACTCAACCGTTCCCATTGTTGCCGAGGTTTACAAGTCCAAGGGTGTCTATGATCCCAAGAGATTGTTCGGTGTTACCACTTTAGATGTTGTCCGAGCCTCTCGATTCATCTCTCAAATCAAGGGTACTGACCCTGTCAATGAGCAGGTTACCGTTGTTGGTGGCCACTCTGGTATTACTATTGTTCCTCTGATTTCCCAGTCCAACCACAAGGATATTTCCGGTGAGGAATTGGACAAGCTGACTTACCGAATCCAGTTCGGCGGTGACGAAGTTGTCAAGGCAAAGGACGGTGCTGGCTCTGCTACTCTATCCATGGCTTATGCTGGTGCTCGATTTGCCGAGTCTCTTCTCAAGGCCCTCAAGGGCGACAAGAACGTCGTTGAGCCCACCTTTGTGGATTCTCCTTTGTTCAAGGATGAGGGCATTGAGTTCTTCTCTTCTAAAGTTACCCTTGGACCCAGCGGTGTTGAGGAAATCCACCCCTTGGGTGAACTTTCTGCCTTCGAGCAGGAGTTGGTTGATGCTGCTAAGGCCGATCTTAAGAAGAACATCGCCAAGGGCGAGGCTTTTGTGGCCCAGAACCCTTAAGCAAAGGATGTTAGTAGATAGTAGTAATAGATAAAGATATTACTACCAGCATAATTGTACTTTTTTCATTGGTGTAGCCTAAGTCAGATAATCAAGCAATTGAAGGCACCTACTACAACCCATGGGAACAAGACAGAAATAGCCAACCCCTGAGTTTAGATTAAGGCTCTATAACTGGAGGCGGTGAGAACTAACTCTCGTAGGGCTCAAAGTCTACTAGTTGGAAGCATTATTATGCTCTCAAGTTTGCAGAGGCTGCTTACATGAGAAACAGAGGTGGTTGAATGTGCATTAAACCTATTGAGAGTGCATGCTGTAGCAGGACGACGATCCACCGATAATTTTGCAGCATCCGCAACGGCATATGTGGTTGCCGGTTAGAGACTAATTTAGCAGCGTGGGGGGAATCAGATGATATTAAATTAAACTCAAACTCAAAGGCAGAAGGCGCCGTCGGCTTCTATGATCCACCCGCTTCTGTGGTAGCAGAAACGCGACCGGGGGGGAGGGCCTATAGGTCACAGAGACAGTACCAGAGCAGATCATGTCTCGGACGGGAATTGAAGATTAGGTACACAGAAAACAGAAGAATGGACAATAGTGACATGGACGCTCAACCCAGCAAGCTAACAAGCTTTCAATGGTCTACGGCTGGGCCTTAACGGAAACGGCACTCACCTCACCGGAGAGGAAATTGGGTTTTTGGCTTTCGAGAAGCCGGATATGCCAAAATGGCTGGCTCCTGGAGCAAGAGACGCAATACATGCACATCAGCTTCCAGAGTAGGCAGTAAGATGCATAGTTAGGCGGAGGGTGCACTAGGCATTCATCCAATACGAAGTAAAGCAGGTCAATTGGGGCAGCAGCAGCAGCACTATGTGCTGCACAAGCATGAGTTTCTTTTCGGAGGGGGGGGGTGGGAAAGAAGTAATTAGGGGTGGGTAGGTTGGTGGTGGGAGACTTTTTTATCGCAACGGTTCCTTGCCCACCCTTTGGGTGGTGAGGAAAATATATATTATGAGACAGCTGGAGACAGCAAGATAACGTGGGAAACGGTGGGTGAAGTGCAAGTGAAAATTTTTTGCGCCGGGCCAATTGAATTAAACGTTCAATGGAAGGCGAAGAATTCTATTTTCCCCCGGGTTCCATTCGGGTTGGCTTTGGAGCAGCAAATGGGGTTGCTGGACGGTAAAAACGATGGGACACAGCAAGGTCTTTGTCGATAAACACCTTGTCGTTGATAGTCCCACAGGCTAGGTGGAAGTTCACCAACAATTGCCCGATCTCACGAGATTAGCCCTGGGGATTTCGCGTAACTAGACCGAGAGGAGGGGGGGGGTGGGCGGAGATGGGCGGGATGATCAGATAGAACCTTGTTTGTTGGATGGATCGGGTTAAAATGGAGGGGGGGGAAATCTTACCATTATGCCTTTACGGTGGTGGACGGACATGCAAAGCTTGAGCAGATAAGGCAGTGGTGGACAGATGGGACTACATGGTTTTGGTTGGTCAGTCCCAGCCAAGCTAACCAGTCTTTGTTCCGATTAGAAGGTTTTTAGTTTGACAAGCAGCGGCGGCTTTTTGATAAACCGATCAACCCAAGCGTAGCTAGCCGGATCGCGTCACAAGCTTAGCGCATTAATGACACAACTTTTGCAATAGGTAGGCACAGATAGAGCAGAGTAATAACTTGTTGGCAGAATAAATCGCTATGCTATAGTCAGGGTTCGGTATGGATTCAAAAAGCTTCTTCATACCAGGCCGGGCCAGGCCAAGTCAGGCAGGCAGGCAAAAACAAATTTATAAGTTCATAATAATAAAATTTTTATTGTTCGGTACATACGTTATGTATCGACGAACAACGTCACGCATTGCAAAGGACCCGATCACCATCATCTTTAACCGGGTGCGGTTGTTCGGCCCGACAGCAACTCAACTAAAACCCAAGCACGATTGAGTTGAGTCGGGTGGTGGTGGTGAAAATTTTAAGGTTCGCGTGATTCGGTAGTTTCTTTTCGACGCAGACATGTGCTCACGACTTGGCCAGTACCCGACGCCAGCCAGGCTCAAAGGCGCTTTACTTTAATCCCAGTGTCAGCATATCGCCCCACTTGTAACACATGCCCCTCTTCTCAGTAGCTTTAGTTTGGCTGCCTCGAGAGGTGGAGAGAAGTGGAGACGGTAGCGCGTGTCGATTATCCCCGGACGCGTTGATGGACGCGTCAAAAAGTAATTAGACTGCCCGAAAAGGGCAAATTGGGACTTGACGAAGGATCATCCGATGGCATAAGCAGAAGCAGCAGTAGTGGAGAAATCCCCCCAGCCAGGTCCCAAATCTGTGTATTATTAGAAAAGGGGAGGGGGAAGCATAGCAATGTCGATTGACGGTTAAAGGAGATGGTCTACTTCGCTGCTGCTATGTCTGACGCTGCCTGCTATTCGGTGTTACCAGTTGAAACACCGCCTGAGCACACCAAAACGCGAAGTTTTATAATGTGGCTAGTGGCTTAGCACCACCAAACCAGCGCGAACATAAACATATTATTTCACTCGTGTTTGAAATGCTTTTTCTCGGTAGTTATCTTCACACAATTGCCCCGGGTTTCTTTTTCACAGGCACCTCAAACCCCCTTGCTTTTTCAGCGCAATGCTTTTTCTCTCCGAAAAGCTATCGTCTATACTTGCACAACCCATAGTACTATTGGCCAAACGGCAGATTGAAAGGTCGCTCACCACCAGATTCTCGTGCCCCTACATATATAAATCCACCCCCTCCCTATCCTCCCTTTCTACCTAAACACACCTCCTGCAAATAACATTTTTCATCATCCCCTTTGAAAGATCGCTAGGTGGATTTCCCAACAGGTTAGGGTCCCCGACAATTTGCTTCAACTTCTTCTTAGGAGTTTGTTTGACTGACTGACTGTGACATTTGAACTATTCAATCAATTGATCCACATATACCCCCCTCTCTCTTCCATCATCATCTCTGTGTTCTTCTTTCAGTATTCTTTGCATTGCTAGACCCAGCATTTCTTTGCCTTGCCTTTCGTTCACTTCAAACTGAGTTGTTTTGTGACTGAAATTCTTCCCCATCTTGCCTATTGATAGCCTTCGCACATTCCACCCACACCTCCTTCATACTTGCGCAACAACCGCCCGCCAACTTACGTTCACCATGTCGGAATTCTTGGAACCTCCTCCTCTCAGACGCACCGTGTCGACGCCTTCTGTCGACTTTCATCACCATTTGGCTACCTATTTTGATCCCTCTACTCCTCTGTCCGGAGTCCCGGAGGATAACGAGCAGGACACCGTCACCCCCAACATGATTTTCTTATCAAATAACGATATGGACATGCCATCTACTCCTCTAAACAGGTCTTACTCGATGCCATACTATGCAGCTGCCATGCAGCAGCAGCAGCAGCATTCTCAACAACAGCATCTTCATGTTCCTGCTGGCCAGAACAACTATTCTCTTACCCCTGGTGGATCTCACTCCTCTCCCTACCAGCCTGCGTTCAAGACGAACAAGTCTTTTTACACGCCTATGCAGGTGAATGGCTTGATGACCCCGGTTAGTTCATCGCATGCCATGAGAGCCAATTCCTCTCCTTCCATGTGCACCAGCTCTGCTGCTGTATCCAATGGTGCAAATACTTTTCTCACTCCCATGACTCCTTCCAATACCGTCCCTACTTTCAAGGACCATACCGGTGTCAAGCTGGAGTTCGATTCCATGTCCGGATCTGCTACAACCAGATCCACTCCTGTTTCTCCGGGCGGAGTGAATCCATTTTATTCCCCCCCTTCATACATGATGAACGTTATGACTTCTTCTACGACTTTTAATAACTCTACAACCCCC
Organism: Zygoascus flipseniorum; assembly: GCA_030565365.1. Taxonomy (NCBI): domain Eukaryota; kingdom Fungi; phylum Ascomycota; class Dipodascomycetes; order Dipodascales; family Trichomonascaceae; genus Zygoascus; species Zygoascus flipseniorum. The sequence goes on along the minus strand of JAJMBR010000022.1, from coordinate 30,714 downwards.
CCTAATGACCGAAAATTACAAGTAGCCTCTGCTGCTGCCCAGGCCCTGGACGTGCGAAGCTTTACTCCTCCCGAGTACAACACTTCTTGTCTAACCTCTGACGTCTCCAGCGGATCCTCCATGATCCCATCTCCAGCCTCTTCTACCGAATATCAGGAGTTTTTAGACTCTGTTAACCCTTTGGACAAATCTGCTCCAATGCTGGTTAGACCCCAACCTAAGAGACTCCACAGATCGAGTTCTTACACCATGGCCGGTGCCTCAATTGGCCACCTACCGGGCACTCCCTCTCCTATGACCGGTATGACGAAGCCTCATCGTTGCGATAGTTGTCTAAAGTCTTTTAGAAGACTTGAGCATCTCAAACGCCATATGAAGATCCATACAGCTGAACGACCCTTCATTTGCGATGTTATGTCATGCAACAGAAAATTCTCTCGATCTGACAATCTTCGAGCTCACCGACGAACCCATATGAAAGAAGGTGGTCGAAACATGTTTGTTCAGAATCTGCCGGAGATTTGATCAAACCAACCATGGTTATCATCAATCGAACTTTTATAATCATGCCCTCAACCTATCGTCCAACTAGATCCACATTCATTCATTTGATAGCGAGCAGGCCTCACTCACATATGATTATTTATTTACGTACACTCATTTAGCATATTTATTGGTTGTTTTGTTGATCGTATTATGTTTCTGTATAATCAGACAAGTTCTTTGCAAAGTCTCTATAATTCATGAGATTGAGTCGTTACGATAAACTCTTGGCCAAACATGTAACTATTCTTCGAGAACACTAGGCGGCTCGAAGGCGCAACATATGTATAGAGTTTAGCCCGGCAGGTTAAAGCACGACTGCTGCCAATCAGCTACACAGTTCGGCCAAGTTCCGTTCCTTCTCATCTGGCATATGCAGTAAAGGAGTTTTCTTTCAATATCCCCCACAAGCATTTCTGTTGAATTGCTTCACCGGGAATGTTATGCATTTCGTGTCTCCTGCATGCTTTATGCAAGATTCAGTATGTCTAACTGTCGCTTGAGTCTGTCTTTGGTAAGCCGGCTACAAGGCAGATTATCAAAAAAGGAAAAAATAACTGCAGTTAGCAGACGGAATTGTTCAGAGTACTGCGAAACGGGCGGCTGATTGGCAAGAATGTCATGCACAGCGTACAGTCTGAGCATCCTCAGGCGGATTTGCTCGCTGTCCGTCGGAGGAGGATCATGAACAATTGAGTGACAAATGGCAAGGGCAACCTCCTCGGCACAATCTATATGCTCGATAGCAAAGGCAGTTATTCGAGCAATCGACCCCCTTCTAGATGAGACATACTGGAGAAGTACTTGTAGATGGAGCGCATTGATCTGGCCAAGGACTCGCAGAGAGTTGCATTCCTTAACGACGGATCCAGAGGAAGAATTCAGGGCTGAGAGCTTTTCATGGTAATACTTGTGTAGATCATGATCTGAATCAAATAGGAACTCAAATTGTGGGTTATAAAACTCACTGACCATTAATGCATGCTCAAATCGTAGCCCATGTTCGTTAACCTTTTGTATGGTCATGTGGACCAATCTTAGGGCATGCAGATCTACAGGACCATTGAGGCGGTCCACGCGACTGGCAGATTCGCGAATGCGGTGGAGGTCCGCCGTATGAAACGATGCATGTAGTCTCCTGCCTCCGCCCAGGTACAGACCATTTAGCTGCTCTATCAAACCTTCTCCGAGACTTCGCGACTCAACGGTTATTTGGTCAGCCCAAGAGCTGATCGCGGTATTACTTGACGCTCTTTTCCATGCAGGGGGGTTAGAACAATACACATCTACCGTCCATGATTGAGCTTCTGCACTGTCAGCAGCCCCATGGTTTCTTCTGACAACTGAATCAGTGGCAAAATGTCTTGGGGGCATTTTTTTTTACTGTACAAAGCCACTCTGACCCAATCTTCTACGCTGCGGTGCGCTGTATTTTTATTTCAATTTTATTACTACGCGGTAGTTTAGCTGCTGGTGCACTAAGGTTTCATGGTGTGAAGCCAACTAACACCTGACACTCCGGAGAAGCTGAACATTCTTCCAATAAACTTCTGCCACCAATCCATTCCAGCCTACAAAATCTGTCTAGCAATGCCAGCTCCGCCAAGAGTAGCACTACCTGTAAATTCCTGATGCTTCAGAGCAGCAAGAAGATAACAGCCCGCAGCAAATGTGAGCACAATGGCACAAGCCAGCAGCGACGTCACCATCAATGCGCAAGAGCAGTACTGAATGACTGCCATAGCCGCGTAGAAACCGGCTCGCGGAAGATTCTGATTGAACATTTTGACAAAGTTGATGAACTTGTCGGTGATGGGGCATATTCGCAGCAAGAAGGGGATTTCTACGAATACCAGCAACGCACCCTGCACACTAAATCTGTTAGATTCCATTCAATTGTCTCTTAAACATGGATGGTATAACGTACATGCATATGATGCTGAAGATGATTACTGCGTTGGCATGAAATATATTGGCGACCCCAAGCGCAATGCACAGGAATATCGACACGACGCCAATCCACTGCCCGTATATACTAAAATTTCTGGTTCGAAGCTCTTCACTGAAGGTCATTGTGGCGTGTTTTGGGATTGTTGAGAGTAACTCAGCCAGCAAGTGTTAAGACAAGTAAACAGAGTGTGCATGTGGCGATGTTTCGCTGAGTCAGCGACAGCCGACTGATAAGTCAGCAAGAGGGCCCTTTCAGTTCTGTTGCGAGGGACCCGTAGTGTAGTCAAGAAAGGATATATTCAAGCCTTGTAGAATTGTGAGTGTTTTAAATTGCTCAGTTCTAAAATTCTGGCTGTGGTTGAATGGTGAAGCAGAAGGAAAATGTTGAGCTGCCATGTCCACCCGTCCTCCGGAACTGTCACCTTAAAAGATAAAGAAGATGTAATACTATTTGTTGGCTATATAATGAATTGTTGATTTATCAGGAATAAATATGTTTGTATCATGTGAGATATCTACGATATCTACTAGTCCTTCTTAGATTCACTGCTCAGTTCGGCCTGAATCTTTGCATTGAGGTCCTTGGCATCCACCTTATGGACCTCGGCAAACTCCTTTATGGACTCCGAATTGGCAGGCAAGTGAAGGCCTGGGCCTCCTAGACCTTTGTGCTGGTCCTCCTTGGGCAAGACAGTGTGGGAAAACTTTTGTTCTTCAGACATTTTTTAGAGTAAGTGTAAATGATGGTGGCAAGAGCAACGATGGCTGATCGCTGCTTTTATCGCAATCGGCTGCGGCGCAGTGCACGTGATGCGGGGACGGATAGGGGCTGTCATTGCTGCTTGCTTAAAGCATCTAGGCATTCGGTCAATCGTTCAATAAGCATCTGTGCATGTCAAGCGGGGATAATATTGCCCATTAGAGTAAAAACGGCGTAACCAATCTTTTTCAGCAATGAACTGATTGCGCTTATAAGATCTAGGTGAGATCTTAAGTGTGGTCGGATCACATCAGGGGATTGACGAAATTAAGGGTAAACCCTCACTAGAGCACGATAGACGGTAAATAAAGTTAGATATCGATGGACGCGGTGAAATCTGAACAAAGAATCTGTATCCTATTTTACTATAAACACTGAACAGAGCATTTTCTTGTTGGTGCCGAAGTAGATTTAGTCAGAGACGGCGGATTGGCCCAGATCACTACTAACTTTGGAAGAGCAGCCAGACAACAACAGACCATGCACTTCGCGGTAGCATGCTTGAATGCCATCAATTATGTCGTTATCAGAAACTATTTGACAGATAGGTACGTCCATGCACGGCGCCCTCAGGCAAGTCCCGATCGAATGCGTCGGTAAAGTGTCTTGAGTATGTCCAAAACAGGCAATTTTCACATGGATATATATCGTGCATGGAATAACCACGAAACACCAGCAAAACAGCAAAAGATAGATAGGAAACAAACATGGAGGCCTCTGTTACATCTTTTTACAATAATTTTGCATACTACGATGCAAAATATCAGACATTTCTGGCTACTCATTCGTTTTCGGTCGATCCCAACTATACTCAAGATCTCAACAAGATCTTTGCAGGAGCCGATTATCTAGCGCTCATCTCCTCGGACGCTGGACTTGTAACAGCGTTATACGATCTTATGACGCAATTACCATGGTACTCCGGCTACTTTCAGGATAACGGAGCAGCAGCTGTTGCGGCTAGCACTTCTACTCCGTTCGCCGCTGCCAGCTCTTCTCCGGCAGCCACGGCTGTGCCGAGCAGTGCTGTAATGTCGAGCCAGCCAACCCCCACGTCGACTGGCTCTCAGTCTTCATCGGCTCCAGCTACAAGCGGAATATCAACTAGTATTACTACTAAATCGTCATCTTCTACTACCGCTCCACAGACGAATGGCGTTGCAGCCAGATCGCTTCCCTTTGCGTGGCTGAGCCTTGTGGGTGTTGTGCTTGCAGCCGGTGCTGCTGCGATGATGGCTGTGTAGCTTAGCTTTTTCCAATGTAGTAGATAAGCTAAAAATCAATCCATCACCATATTCCATCGTAACAAACCCCCCTTCCATCGCACCCTCCAATGCAAGGATTTCTCAATAAAGTGGCGGGACAACCTGCTACACACTTGAAAAAGAAGAATTACAGCTTTTCAAGGGTTTTGGGAGCCGGCACCTTTGGTGTTGTTCGACAGGCCAAGTATACTCCGACCGGCGAACAAGTCGCCGTGAAGATTATTTTGAAAAAGAAGCTCAACGGTAATGATGACATGGTTCTGGCGGAAATCAAACTGCTTCAGCAGCTTCATCATCCTCATATCGTAGAGTTCAAGGACTGGTTTGAATCCAAGGAGAAGTTTTATATTGTTACGCAGCTGGCTACCGGCGGTGAGCTATTTGATCGTATTTGTGATCGTGGACGGTTCACCGAGGGCGATGCTGTTCAGTGCGTTCGTCAAATTCTTGAAGCAATTGCATACCTCCATGGCAGAGGCATAGTTCATCGTGATATCAAGCCGGAAAATCTACTTTATGTCACTGAAGACGATAATTCCCATTTGGTTCTGGCAGATTTCGGTATTGCCAAATCGCTTTCTTCTGCTGAAGAGAAGCTCACTACTACTGCTGGGTCATTTGGCTACGCTGCACCTGAGGTGCTCACTCCAGGGAGTCAGGGTCACGGATTCCCTTGTGACATTTGGTCCCTTGGTGTAGTTGCTTACACTGTTCTGTGCGGTTACTCGCCTTTCCGCTCCGAATCGGTGCCAGATTTCTTGCAAGAAGTGGATTCTGGATTCCAGGTGGTTTTCCACACCAAATACTGGTCCAATGTGTCGGATGATGCCAAAAAGTTCATCATCAGGGCATTAAAAGTTAACCCCACCCATCGGCCCACTGCAGATGAACTTCTGCGAGACAAATGGATCACTGGAACAGACTATTCCAACTCAGATCTGCTGCCTGGTATCAGACGGGGTTTCAACGCGCGACAGAAATTCCGGTTTGCTATTGAAGCCGTCAAACTTCACAATCGAATCAAACAGCTGGGAATGGACGAATCCGATGACGAAAGCGAATCTTCACACAGCACAATGGACAGTAGTATTTCGTCAAATTCTTCCCATTCTCGCTCTAACTCCAGCCGATTTGCTGAGGTGGTTTTGGCTGCCGCTCGACAAAAGGATATTCTAAAAGAAGCCGATGCCAAACAGAAGGACGAATCGACCAACCACCACTAGTCAGATCCAACCATGAACCTACAAGATAATTTGATCACGACTATGCTACAATGTATTAAAATATTAGTCTAGATTCCTTCGTTACTTAAGAGTTGTAAATAAGTTTGCAACTAAGCAAGCCTAGCAGTGAGTGAGCGGGGTTTTATCTCCATACTCATCAATGAACACTATCTGATCAATGGCCTGTTCTTGATGAATTTATCCAAGTCTTCCTTTGTAGCTACTCCAATGATAAACTTAGCACTGGCATCGGTGATGACGGCAAAGTCTTCGCCGCGGCCAAAAAATTTCTCAAGGTCCTCCAGCGGTGTCTGGGGTGTGATGGGCAGAAATTTGGGGCCACTTTTCTTAAATCTAAAATAGTGCTCTTTTACAGGTGTATCTAATTTCTTGTCATCGACATTCTGCAACTGATCGGCCGTCAAATAGCCCAACAAACGTTTGTCTGCCTTGGACACAACGGGAAGAAACGAATATGACAGTTCGTAAGACAATTCCAGAGCCTCCCCCAAAAGAGTAGAAGGATTAACGGTAAGAGCCGGAGGGCTGTCGAGATCTTCGACTGTGGCTCCTCGGAAGTCAGTCATGTTCTGGAGAAAGTAGCAGTGGTGATGATGCGTTGAACCCACAATTTGATTCTTTTGCAACTTGGGTCCTTCACTTCCACTTTTGCACCATGAATAATACCCGGAATATCAACAGCCAGATCTACGAAGGGGTGAATAAAGTCAGCCTGGTTTCATCAGGCGCTTCTACGTCCAAGAGGGGCAAAGGAGCGGGCTTCTATTGTGAAAATTGTGACCTTACATTCAAGGATTCTATAGATTATAGTGACCATTTGATCTCCAGACAGCATATGAACAATGCAGGAATCGAGCTTGTGACGAAACGGGCCACTGTAGAAGACGTGAGAAAACGACTTGAGTTTTTGCGAAACAAGTACAGGCAAGATAATGACGATTTTGATATATACAAGAAGTTAGAAGAGAGAAAGACTCAGCATACCAAGAAGAACAAGCAGCCCAACCCTGCCAGTCCGAAACACGTCGAGCCCCGTACTGAGCAGGACGAAATGGCCAAAATGATGGGATTCTCGTCATTCGTTTCAGGCTGATATGGTTATATTTATTACAACTTGGTTTTTACCTTGTCGACAGTGCTGTAATACCGAACGACTTCCGATTGGGAATCATCACTGATGAGCGCATTGACGGTCGCTACATCCTGCTCGAACCTGATAGCATCGCTGATGGTGGACGGGAAGCCACTTCCCCCAATCACAAACTTGGTTTTGGAAGGATTCTCCGCCAGACTATGTGTTATGCCGTCCTGTATAATTGCCAGAGTAGTAGCTGTAGGCAGAGGAAGATTGTCCTGGTGGAATCGCTCCACAATATGATGGTACTTGTTGATAGTTTCGTCCCTGCAGTTGACGAGATCATTCACATCTAAGTAGACATAGTCAGAAGGCACTTTGCTGAGTCCCTGAGGAGCAAGAGTGATATCGACCTGCCCGGGAGCAAAAGATGTTCGCTTATATCTAAGCCTGTTTTTTTGTTTATTTTCCTCGTATTCCTGGATGCTCATTTCCGTCCGAGGGGCCTTCTTGTCCAAGGTCTGGACCGAAATGTAAAACGTGACCGACGACAAAACCGCAATACCTACAATGTAGCGAAGTTTAGGAGGCTCTGGACGAGAACTGGAATAGTTTCGGGCTCCTGCAATGCAGAAAGCTCGGCCCAGTCGGGGGATTTGAGCATATGATCTGATCATTTGGTTGTGGTGGGTTTCACTTCTGTGGGAGGGAGTTGTCTGAAAATTTCAACTTTTCTTGGACAATCCAACCAAACCAACCAACCTTCTGAGCAGCATGTCTTTGGTCAACTTAGCACACATCTGCTCTCACCTACAGAATGTCACCCGGGTTAACCGACCTTTTGCATCCATTCCCATGAGCAAGCTGCATCTACAAATAGCCCTGGGGCTCTACAAAGAAGGGTTCCTGTCGTCGGTCCAGCGAGGCGATCTAAAGAGCCCTGATCAAACATTCACACCCACAACATTTGACAATGTGTCTTCGAGAAGACTATGGCTGGGAATCAAATATCACGAGTTTAAACCGGTATTACGGGAAATTCACCTCATTAGCCGGCCTTCTCGAAGAGTCAACATGAATGCCCGAGAAATCCAGCTGCTAGTTTCCGGTAAACCAGTCGGTATCACAAAGCCAGTTCAGCTGGGTGAAGTGATTTTTGTCAAGCTTTCGGATGACTCGGTGGTTGAAATCCAGGAGGCTGCTAAGAAGCGACTAGGTGGACAGCTGCTGTGCCGAGCCTCGTAAACGTTCGTTCACCGGAGATGATCGGTTGGTTTACTATGGTTATTATGTACGTATGTAATGTAAATAAAAATAAATAAAAGTTAACAAAGCGCTAAGTTTCTCTATTCCTGATGTCACTCAGCTAAACGTCTATTACTGGCCCGATACCGTGCGATCTCCAACCTCGCATATCAACTTGCCAGCCCTTCCACTGCTCCATCTGCTTTCGAATATCCGAGATTTTAGACGCTTCTCCGTATAGATCGACCTCGACAAACGAGGTTTTTCGTGTCTTCGGCAACACTCGCGCTCGGTTCTCTCCAGGGGACAGGGGCAGAGGACCAACATCATCAGGATCCTCAAGAGATCTGAGACGGGTATTTTCCAGAGTGAGACTCTGCACCTGAAATTCCAGCTCTCCTATTTTAGCTTTGAGAAGATTGACCTCAGTAAGAGCCGCGACAGGATAATTGCTTCGATCTGGTTCAGTTTCAGACGTGATCTCGGGCTGTTTTATTTCCGGGAACGGCAATTCAGGAGAGTATATTTCGGATCCAGAAGGCCCAGATGTCTCAACATGCAATTCACTGATGTCCTGTCTAATTTGTGAAGGTCCGTCCTTGCTGCTGCTGGATGGTTTGTTCGATATGAGCGGTTCGACGACGGTGTCTTCCAACGGTTCAGTAGCCTCGTGTTTGAGTTCCGCCGATGCTTCCTCAGTCGAATCTGGCTCTTGAAGGTCGGTTTCCTCTCCAACATCATCCTTTACCTCTTCATTATCCTTAGTATCATCGGGCTTTACGCTATCTTCGGCCTTGTGCTTATTCTTCTTCTTCTTCTGCTTCTTCTTCAACTCCTCATACTACGATTACAATTATAATGTCAGCATTAGACTGCATTCAAGACTAACTATCAATTGCTCATACCTTCTTCTTAGCTGCTGCCAACTTCTCTTCCTTTTCAACGTCGCTCATGACGCTACAGTGGATGATGTTTGGCTACATCAACAAAAATGGCGAGGGTAGATTATTTGATTATTCCCACTTTTCACTTCACCATGACTAGAGGAAACCAACGAGAAAAGGCCCGGGAAAAGAACCAGAAGAAGGCTGCTCAGGACAAGAAGAAGGTTGGCGGAGATCCCAAAAAAAGAATGGAAGCTCATGCTGACATCATGCGACAGAAACAGAAGGAAGGTGGGTATTTGCACATGTTGTTATCGTAGAGCTATGCGTAGCGGAGCGGAGAATGGCTGCTAATATAGTTTTCCAGCTGCCGAAAAAAATGCTTCGGCAAGTTAGAAATGCGCAGTTACAGCCTTATTTGGCAGGATTTTTGGCAGGATTTTAGCCGGTCCCGTTCAACCTTAAACTTTTTTTTTGATCCCACATAGATAGCATAGAATGAACAAATGGAAAAACCCAGTACAGAAAAAGCACAAAGCCCTGCCCATCATGATCGTTCAACAATAAAACCGCTCGCTATAAATAAAGAGACTATATTCTCATAACACAAAATATATCCTTTCCATTTACCCAGCGCGGAGCGTTTGAACATGCTCCCTTCTGACAGAACCTTCTGGATGTTGATGATCTGAAAATTCCACTTCCTACTTCTCACCCGTTCACCCTTTCACCCATTCAACCCTCACAAAACACGAATCCCGCAACCATGCAGGCTCCGGTGATTGTAATGAACGCCGGCCAGGAACGGCAAACCGGGCGAAAGGCACAAGTTTCCAATATCACTGCTGCTAAGGCTGTCGCCGATATTGTTCGAACGTGTCTGGGACCTCGAGCAATGCTCAAGATGCTGCTTGATCCCACAGGAGGAATCGTTCTCACCAATGATGGACATGCGATTCTCAGAGAAATCGAGGTTACACATCCTGCTGCAAAGAGTATGATTGAGCTCAGTAGAGCTCAGGACGAAGAGGTTGGTGACGGAACCACCTCGGTCATCATTCTTTCTGGTGAAATTCTTGCTCAGACATATCCGTACGTGGAGAAAAACATCCATCCTGTGGTGATCATTAGTGCGCTAAAAGAGGCCCTCAAAGATGCTTTGGATGTCATAGAGGAGGTTTCCAGGCCCGTTGATCCGGAAAACGAATCGGCCATGATCAAACTGATCGCCGCCTCCATTGGAACCAAGTTCTTGGCTCGGTATTCCGACCAGATGTGCAAACTTGCTTTGCGAGCGGTCAAGACAGTCATGAGAGTCGACCCTGCTACAGGAAAGAAGGAAATTGATTTGAAGAGATACGCTCGAGTGGAGAAGATCCCAGGTGGTGAAATTGAAGATTCGTGCGTCCTTGACGGTCTTATGCTTAACAAAGATATTGTCCATCCCAAAATGAGACGAAGAATCGAAAACCCCCGAGTTCTTTTACTTGACTGCCCGCTGGAATATAAGAAGGGTGAGTCGCAGACCAACATAGAAATCACCAAACAGGACGAATGGTCCAAAATTCTCCAGATTGAAGAAGATCAAATCAAAGCCATCTGCGAAACTATCGCCTCCTTCAAACCGGACCTGGTTATCACCGAAAAGGGCGTCAGTGATCTTGCCCAGCATTACCTAGTCAAGGCTGGTATCTCTGCGCTGCGACGAGTCAAGAAAAGCGACAACAACCGAATCGCCCGAGCAACAGGTGCTACTATTGTCAACCGAGTCGACGACATTAGGGAATCCGACATTGGCACCAAGTGTGGTCTATTCAACATTGAACTGATTGGTGATGAGTACTTCACGTTCCTTACCCAGTGTCCAGATCCTGGTGCTTGCACCATTATGCTACGAGGTCCGTCAAAGGATATTTTGAATGAAATTGAGAGAAACTTACAGGATGCTATGGGAGTGGCCAGAAATGTCATGTTTGAGCCTCGGCTCTCTCCTGGAGGAGGTGCTACTGAAATGGCTGTCAGTGTCAAGCTGGCTGAAAAGGCGAAATCCATTGAAGGTGTCAGCCAATGGCCCTACAAGGCTGTTGCCGATGCCATGGAAGTGATACCTAGGACTTTGATCCAGAACTGCGGTGGTAATCCCATCAGAGTATTGACACAGCTGCGAGCCAAGCACGCTGAGGGACTTCACACCTGGGGCATTGACGGCGAGGCTGGAAAGATTGCCGACATGAATGAGTACGGAGTATGGGAACCTGAAGCCATCAAGCTTCAGAGTATCAAGACCGCTGTAGAGAGTGCGTGCTTGCTGTTGAGAGTCGATGACATTGTCAGCGGTGTCAGAAAGTCCTAAGATGCAAGTTATCTATGAGCAGGCTCTGCACCGAGGGATAGGCATAATGCTAGCAAGTGTTCCAATTGCTGTTGATCGAATCGCTGTTCGCATTCTTCAACCACGTTATATAGTACAGGCATAGAATTAGGAGCTGAATTGATAAGCTGAAGAATTTCAGCTTTTTCCAGTTGTATATTAGATTCCTTGATAGCCACCATGAACTGTTCAATGGCCTGCTCTGTCTGGGGCATATCGGGGTTGCCAGTAGGCCGATCCCGAAAATATGCGCTGACCTCCACGGAAATAGTACGATGATTTTTTATACTTGTTTTCCTCTGAGAATCGAGAAACTGCATGACCTCATAGTTGGTAAGTAGCGATTCGCGGGTTTCCAGTACCTTCATTTTTGCAGGTTTACTTCTGTGAGCATAATAATCATCCTATAGATTAACACTATTTTATTTCTCAATGGATTAGTGGTCACCCACCGGTTGACTTTTTGCGATATACAGCATCTCCTCTGTGTACATTCTGTACCGGGAGTTTCCCGATATGGAAAAAGCAGTCCCTACACTCACACCTTTGTATTCCAACACCAACTCAGTTTTTCTTCTTCACCATCCCACATCAACCAAGTACAACAAAAATGTCTCTCGTCGTCACTGAGAAGGGCAACTTCCAGCACATTTTGCGTCTCCTTTCCACTAACGTGGACGGTAAAATCAAGATCATGTACGCCCTGACAACCATCAAGGGTGTCGGTCGACGATATGCCAACTTGGTCTGCAAGAAGGCCGATGTCGACCTCAACAAGCGAGCCGGTGAGCTCACTGTCGAAGAGTTGGAGCGAATCGTCACCATCATTCAGAGCCCTACTCAATATAAGATCCCCGCCTGGTTCCTCAACAGACAGCGAGATATCGTTGACGGTAAGGACAGCCACCTTCTGGTCAACCACCTCGACACCAAGCTCCGAGACGACATTGAGCGACTCAAGAGAATGAGAGCCCACCGAGGTCTCCGACACTACTGGGGTCTCCGAGTCCGAGGTCAGCACACCAAGACCTCTGGCCGACGATCTCACTAAAATTGCAAAACTCGTATATTAGGTTTAGTATAACGTTAATGTCATCATTGAAACTGAAGCATGTGCAGCACAAAAACTTTCCCACCCATCGTATTTAGCAAACATGTACATTTTACCTTTACATTTTAGCTTCTAAGCGTAGCCATTTTATTTCTAGCGTAGTGAAGTATTTCTACTAGCACTGTGTCGTTGTTGAGCGTAATGTTCCATGCTTGCATAGTGTGGAAATATTTCAACATGAGACTACTGTAGACTCCGTCCAGCCTACCATGGAAGAACGCATGGATCTGTACTCTCAGCTCCAAGCAAATGAGGCTAAGAAAGAGGAGGACTATCAGAAAGCCTATGCAGAGAAGAACACGTTAAAAAGACTGGAGAAAGATGATTTTGAATATCTCGATCGTTTGGAACGGGAAAAGAAGGAAAAGAGAGAAGCTATAGATAGAGAGGTTCGACAGGCTTTCAAGTCTACGAAATCTGCTTCAGATGTACAGCCTCCAAAATCCAGCAAAACACATGCCAAATTCCCGTCTAAGATTACAAAGCCAAAGAGGAACATATTGAAACAATCAACGATATCCAAAGCGTCCGCCGAGAACAAGACCAAATTAGACAATGTGCACAAATCGCCAGAAACTCAACCACAGGAGTACCGTAAATCCCAGAGGAAGAATCTTGTTGAAGATTATTCTTCCTCCGATTCAGATTAATTCTATGTAGCAATTACGTTGAGGAGCTGATGGAATACACCAGCATTATTTATGAGCTTATGATAATAATAAACAGGGCTTCTTGGCCCATATTCGTTGAGGAACCGTACCATTCGTGAGGCTGTGAGTTAAATCTATGCAGAGTAAGTCTTTTTGGGCTCAGGGAAAGAAGGGCCGACCTCCTGGAGAGATTCAGCAGCCAACCATTGACCAATATCAATGGCCTTTTCAATAGGAGCACCCTGGACGAGAGCACCAATGAAACCTCCAGCAAAAGCATCACCTGCACCGTTGGAATCGACAATTTTGTCCTGAGAGAGAGGTCGAACAGCGTACTTAGTCACCTTACCGTCGTTGACGACAACAGTGTCATCAAGACCCTGGGTAATAATGACGGTTCTGGATCGCTTCTCATTGGCCTTGGGCAGCTTGGAGATAGCAAGGGCAATTTCCTCAATGTCGGTGGTGCCCAATTCGTGGGATTCGGCATAAGCAACGGCCTCCGATTCATTGCCAATCAGATAGTCCCAGTAAGGAGCAGTGGAGTGCTGAGCATCCTTAAAGAACTGAGAAAGGAAAGGAGCAGACAGATTGATTGCAAATGGCTTGTTTGTCTCAGCAGCATGCTTACCGAGTTCAACAATGGCCTCAGGGCATACGGTCCAGTGGAAACCACCGACGTAGAAGACCTTGGCTTCCTCAACCAGCTTCCAGTTTTCAGGAGCCTTCAAGTGAGTGACCTTGTAATGGTTGGCAGCAGCCAGATCAGTAGCAAGAGATCGGTTGTTATCAGTAATGAGAGCAGCGCACTTGCCAGTAGGAATATCCTTGTGGACCATGTAATTGGAGAAAACACCGGCCTTTTCGTTGGAGTCTCGAAGCAGCTTGGCGTAAACATCATCGCCAACCGAGCCAAAGTAGACAACCGAGCCAGCAGGGAGAACATAGGCCGCTCCTCGCGCAGCATTCTGAGCAGCTCCACCGGCCAAAATGTGAACATCCGGGTTTTTCAAGACCTCATCGAAAATAGGCTTGTGCTTATCCTCGATCAAAATGGCATCATTGGCCTTGAGATCATATTTTTCAAGATATTCCTTGGTGACATCAGCTTGGAGATCCAGCAGGGGGTTTCCCAGACAGAGAAGATCGTAACCCATTGTTGTACGTGTTGATATTATTAACGCTATTGGTTGGTGGTTAAATTTTTGTATGATGTTTTTGGCATTTTGGTGAGAATTTCACGTGGGCAGGCCCAGCATGTGAAGGCAGACCTTAAGAGACAGAACCTCCAAAAAATCATTATCAGCAGTTATACAGATAAACTAGTACCGGATGTTGAATAGTTGTATTTTCATATATAGTATATCTCAGCCAATACCAAGATCTCTCCAAAGTGGCATGCTATCGCTATTTTAGCCTGGGGTCCGCCGTCGACATAAAGAATGGATAACATGATGGACCATACGTGTCTTGCAAAGTTATACGAATAGTAGCGGTGGAAACGCCATTAGTCAGGTGGACTTCTTAACTGTATTGTGAGCGGGGTGGGCAGCCATTCGCATATTTAAGCTCAAGTGGGATATTCTTTACTCATAGTTAAGCTCACGGATATTCTTCCAGGTTACCATAAAGTGTAGCCTGGGAATTGTAAGAATGGGATGACAAACAGACAAGCTTCAACCCAGATAGTATTAGGAGGCTTGCTGGATACTCATGTTCCTCTGCTCAAATGCAATGTGCGGCTCAGCCAACGTTAGCTTATCGCAAGGCGCAAACATGCTGAATATTGGTAGTCGGCCCCTTTTTGCTCGATTTATCGTCGGAAAACTCAGGAGAAATCCTGTAAACTCCACCACGCTACATTGGGATTATTGTCATTAAAATCCCTGGCACTGATGTACAATTCATGTCAGGAAGCAAGTCAAAACAGAGCATATTATTAATTACATGTTTGCTCAGGGTTAACTGTGTATTTGCAGCCCCCTTCCCCAATCCAGCATGTTGGATCCCGGGTAAGCAGCCCCCAAACTGGTTTCCCAACTAGTATTTAGACAGATACTCCTCAGCTCTATTATTGCATTTAGCAGCATTGTAGCATTTTACATTGCCATGGCTAGTGCACAGTACAATGACCCGCTGGCGCGGCTCCAATTCCCCTTATATGCTGCGGATATCCATTTGTTTATGGATCAGCACGGACTATCCCGTTTTGCGGATCATTGGCACGAAGCAGTGCTGAGCTTCCTGTTCTATCAGAGCTTATATCTGGTTTCTGGGTTTGTGGCTCCCTATATTGTACCTCCGTACAATAAGATGTCATCTAGGAACAAAATTAATTTTGATATTCACGTGGCTTCCATGGTCAATTGCTTTGTATTGCTCTACCTTTCCTGGCCTCTTTTTTTTGATCCGGTGCTGGCTAGCGACCATCTATACGGCTACACTCCCTATGCAGGATTTGTGTGCGCCGTAACCTGCGGATATTTCATGTGGGATAGTTGTGTGTGCCTCGCCCATGTGAGCATGTTTGGTCCAGAGTTCCTACTGCATGGTGGTGTTGCTGCGTTTGTATTTATGCAGTCTTTCAGACCGTATATCCTATATTATGCACCTATTTTCTTGATTTATGAGACCTCTACTCCGTTTGTGAACGTCCACTGGTTCAGTTCTCATCTTCCCAAGGGTTATGTCCCGGAGATTGTTCAAACTATCAACGGACTGCTACTGATGGCGGTGTTCTTCTCAGCTAGAATCTTGTGGGGTTGGTATCAGGCATGGTACTTCTTCGTCGATGTATTTACCAAGGACACTAGTAGGCAGGTTCCTTTGTGGGTTCCGCTCGCTATTTTTGGTTGTAATATGGCACTGAATGCTTTGAATGTGTTCTGGTTTGGCAAAATGGTTCGAGCTGCCATCACTAAGATTCAAGGAGAACCCAAGGCCAAGAAAGGAGCCAAGGCTGATTAATCAACTGCGGTAGGAAATACTCCTAACCATGTTATAATAGTAGAAATTCACCTCAGTATTCGACTACTTTACAGAGAAATGTTCATCGACTACTTTTCAAAAAAAATCCACTTTCGCGGCCCGGCTTGGTTCGCTTAAAGCAGTAGACGGCATCCGCACTGGGTTGGTTAATGTTGGATGAAACACACTGATTAGCCAGTGCGTTAGTAGCTGTCAGATATCCCTCCCCTTCAGCTACTGGTAAAATAGTCCTGTAACTTCAATTGACTCTATCTAATGCATATATGGTACAGGGACTATCCAATTCAAGCAGTAAAGAAAACATCTTTCTTGTAACTCTCATAGCCTTCTCTAGTCAGGCTTCTCACAGCCACCTCTATATCGATATTGATATCCTGGATCAACGCCTCTTTAGTCGTGTAGTCCAGCTCTGCTCTGATATAGCCCAGCACAATAAATCTGATTCGGGCACCATAAAAAGTATCTTTGAACTTGTGGATAATATGGATTTCAGCTGATTTCCTTTTATTTCCGTAAAAAGGGTTCCAGCCCACCGACATGACCATGGGAAGCACTTGGGTGTCTTCAGCTATCAGTTTTGCGCCAAAGTTCTGCTCTACCTCAGTTTCGCAATTGATCCGCTTGACGATCTGCTCATCCTGCTTAGCGTCTTTCGCCGATACAAGGGCCCATCCGAAATAAACTCCGGTATCCGAGCCTATGCTTTGGAGCCCGTCAAAATCCTCCTGGGGGATATTTGCAGTGGGAATACCTAAATCGGCCGATCCCCGTCCGAAACCTGGGATAACAGTCGTATCACATCGTACTGGGTAAGGTGGCTCAGGTGTTTCCGGACCAACTATCCCGGGCCGCGCACTTTCGGTCTTATCAGCACACATGAGCGAATCGATTGTGGGTGGGTGGGGTGGAATTCCTCCTGCTCTGAATAAGCGAGTGGGATATTTGCGTACATCACCGCACGATAGGCAGAATCCAACAATAGGGGCAGATTATCCACCCTATCCAGCGAAATGTACCAGTTTTGGTGGGGGGATCCGACATAAATAACCAGTTTCGGTGAGAAGAAGGATTAATTACCCTTCGTTCGCTTTTCATGCGGGGAAGCAGGCTGTCAAGGAGATTTCGCGGGATGTGGGGGTAAACAGGGAAAAACTAGCCTACTCAACTTCGTCATTAAGCACTAGGAGGCATAAAGAAGGAATTCTCCCCACTACGTCACATAATGTTACTCTACTCCCGTCCCTACGTCTGCGCGTCTGCTACCCGAAATGGAACTAAGCCATCATTCAGTTGCTAGGAGATCGGCACCCCACATATGCCTGTTCTGGGGCGTCCTTTTGGTTGGTTGGGGACAGCAGCACCCATGACGATCGCCAGGAAAAAACTTCACCGTCAAAAGATGGATACAAGTGGGCATAGTCGTTCTCAATTGTCTTGAAATCCTCGAGATTGCTGTTAAGTTAAATGAATGATTTGTCTTAGACTTGCCGTTTTCGCACTTGATCCAGTAAAATGTAGTGGGGGGAGGGGGGGCAGGCACGGCCACTCGGATAAAAAGGGTATGAGACCCCGCAGACTTCCTAAATGGGGGGGTACTTGACAAGAATAAATCCGGGGTAACCCATACAACAGGACCCCCACTGTATTCAGAAAAATTCTTATAAAAAAGCCTAGTACGTGCCCCGGAAAAACACTGGCTCCTTTTTCTCCTTGTTCTGTTCTATTCCAACTAAAATATGTCTGCCACTGATATCAAACCAACTGTCTCCTTTACAGAAGATGGCGAAACTGGAAAGTATACTCGCCCCCATCTTGGCAAACTGGAGGAGCTTTTCGAAGGAGTTGAAGTCCCTCCTCCTATGACCGAAGCCCGGCTCAAG
Organism: Zygoascus flipseniorum; assembly: GCA_030565365.1. Classification (NCBI taxonomy): domain Eukaryota; kingdom Fungi; phylum Ascomycota; class Dipodascomycetes; order Dipodascales; family Trichomonascaceae; genus Zygoascus; species Zygoascus flipseniorum. Next base: position 12,748 of record JAJMBR010000022.1, on the reverse strand, counting down.
CTGGAGAATAAGCTCAAATGGAAAATTGACATGACCATTCTGCCCTGTGTGCTTCTGATGTACATTCTCAATTATCTTGACAGAAATAACATCGCTGCTGCTAAGTTGGGATCGTTCGAGGCAGATCTCGGTCTGACCGCATCTAAGTACTCTACTGCCCAAAGTATCCTCTTTGCCGGTTATATCCCTGCTACTATTCCTGCCAATATTCTCCTTGAAAAGATTGGAAAACCCCGATGGTTCTTGTCCGGTGCCATGCTCATCTGGGGTATACTTTCGGCCTGTGTTGCAGCTGTGCACTCTTTTGCAGGTCTTGCTGTTCTTCGTGTCTTCATTGGTATCTTTGAGGCTACCTTTTATCCTGGTGTCATTTTCTATCTATCCTGCTGGTACACGCGACGCGAACTAGCCATGAGAGCCGCTTTGTATGTCAGTGGTTCATGGCTTTCCGGCGCCTTTTCCGGTCTTATTGCATACGGTGTCATGGACAATTTAGATGGCGTTCATGGTCTTGCATCTTGGAGATGGCTTTTTCTCATTGAAGGTGTTGCTACCGTTGGTGCTGCCATTTTTTCTATGATTGTCCTGCCTGAACTTCCTGCTACCACAAAGTGGCTCTCAAAGGAGGAGCGATTGGTCGGTGTCTTAAGAATGATTGAAGATATCGGTACTGCCGATGAGGATGTCAGTCATGTCGACGGTAAGAAGCAGAATGCTTTGGAGGGCTGCAAATTGGTTCTCAAGGATCCCAAGTCCTATCTCTTCGTGCTGTTGGTATTTTTTATTGCATCTGCTGCCGGTATCAACGCAGTGTTTCCTACTATTGTGGGCTCTCTCGGTTATTCTCGATCAAAGACTTTGCTTTTGACTGTCCCCCCCTGGGTTCTGTGTGCAATTACTTCTCTTATCAACTCTTGGCATTCTGATAAAACAGGTGAACGTTTCTGGCATTGTATGATTGGGCCTTGCATCTCTATGGTTGCCTTCATAATTGGTATTTCTACCCTTACGTTCGGTGCGCGTTACGTGTGCATGCTTCTTATTCTCCAAGTGTACACTTCCTACTCTCTCTTCTTCACCTGGGCTGTCAATAATATCCCCAGACCTCCAGTCAAGCGAGCTGCTGCTGTCGCTATTATGAATATTGGTGCAAACATCCCTAACCTTTATGTGCCATACTTTTTCAACGCATCCTCAGCTGCGCCTCACTTCTTTGCCGGTTTCGGCTTTTGCATTAGCATGTTGGTCTGTGCCATTGCCATTATTGTTGCTATTCGATTTGTCCTGGCGAGCCAGAACAAGAGATTAAACCGAGGAGAGGTTGTCGATGGTATGGAGCCCGAGTCTGGTTTCCGATTCTTGTATTAAAAGTGCAGTGAAGTTGATGTATATTTATCGTATATGTAAGATATGCATGTGTGTTAGTTTCTTTGAATCATTTTAGAATACATGATTTTTTTTCATTTCTAGCCATAAGACAGAGTATTATGGGCCCAACGTATCCCATGTTATAGCGAGACTACCACTTTTGGTCCAGTCTTCTCCCATGATGGTTAATCGCTGTGCGGCAGCATTCGTCTTATTTTTATCTGTCCAATCTGTGCATATCAAGTTTAGCAACTTATGGGCCTGTTTCCCGTAAGCCTTCACAAATTCCTTGCAGGCAATCTCCCACCAGGCAGCAACTGCATGATAATCAGCAGGTTGGATAGCACGCTTATTGGCATGTCGGGCGAGGAATTTCCAAGAATGATCTATGGTATACGGGTGCGAGAGTCCTTGCCTTTCGACTGAAGTTATGGTGATAACAGACCATACTTGACATATTGCCGCTATTCGTTCAAGATAAGTACTCTCAGGCTCCCATTTTTCGCCCTCTTTTCTCCAAGCCATATTCTTTCTTCCTTCTAAAGTATCGATCGGGCATGAGTAGCCGATAATCTGAGGCGCTCTCTTGACAAATCTGGCAATCAGTATGTTACAGATCTCAGGGTGCTTTGCTATCACATTAGCTGTCATCATTCCCAGTGGGATTGCTGGCTGCACGTTCGCTACAACCTCGATTTCAGCCTGCTTGACAACAAATTTGGCAAAATAGTTGGCAACATTCATGTAAGCCTCAGGCTCCCCATTCTGAACATTTAGTAGAATTTGATCAATTTCAGCGGCAATCTGTAGCACATGGCTGGTGCTCGTAGTGAGCTGGCCAAGTTTGGGTCTGATGGCGGTTCTTTGGTTGAAACAATAGTTTTTCAGCCTCTTGTCGAGACTGAGTTTCGAAGTTTCGTCCTTCATATCTTGTATGATTGACCTGTAGTGCTTGAATTCTTCGTCGACATTGGCCCAGTCGGTATAAATAGATTTTAGCCTCTTCTCAGCAACGTAGGCCCTGATCTTGACGTCTCTCTCGGCTTTCGCTTTTTGGTCCGCTTCTTGTTCTGCTTGCAGTTTCTGCTTTGAAAGTTCCTCTTCCCTTTCTCGCTTTTCCTTCTCTTCTCGCTTCCTCTGTTCTAACCTGGCATTCTCTTCTGCCTCTGCAAGTAAACGTCTTTCCTCGGCCTCTGCTGCCTCTTTCTTCTCTCTCTCCGCCTTCACACGGGCCGCTTCTTTTCGCCGTTCCTCATCCGCCTTGGCTCGTTCAAGTAGCATTCTCTTTCGTTCTTGTTCCTCTCTTCTTTCGCGTTCGATTCGTAGGCTTTCGAGATGTTCTCGATGGATTCTTTCTCTGATCTCTTTCGGCAATCTTGCCCGCTTAGCATCATTATTCTTGATAAGCGTGTCGATGCGTGTAAATTCGCTCTGAATAGCAAAAAGATTGTCTTGCGTTTGTCTTTTAATCTGTTCATGCTCTTCTGCAGCTAGGCGAAGAAGCTTATCCAATCGCGCGTTCCGTTGAGTTCTGGCCATTTTGTCCACTCTATGATAGTCCTTATTTAATTCTAGAGCACTGGTAGTAGATATATCACCAGCATTCATGGAATAATCCCCACTTGTATATGGAACAAACGATTCGTCTGCAATCAGCTCCGAATCGTCACTGTCAGAGGGAGCTAGCGACAGATCCTGAAGAGCATTGTGAACTGCATTCTCCCGCAGAACAAAACTGCTCTGGTTGAATTCCCCAAGTCCTTCTCCATTGCTGAAGGAATACGTGACCATCGATCAAAAATTCCCTTCTTCGTACTAACAAACTGATGTTGTAGAATTGTGTAGGAGAGCCTAACGTGGGCCGGTGAGGCTGATTTCACACAACCCCATTCAAATTTTCTTCATTTTGAACATCACCAACGAAGGCCAAACCGCTACAAAATGGGTAAACCCGGTGTGTCGATAGTACGACCAGTACATCACACCATTAAGTACAAGAAGTCTCAGATTTCGGAACGATACCGAGCCCTGTTGACGCCCAAGTCTAGCGTTCTTTCATCTGGTTTCCGGCCATGGACTACCGGTCCTGATAGACTGAAGGATTATCATCACAGCACTGTAGCACCCGATCTGCTTCTGATGAACTACAATCACTCTGGTGTGGATAAGCAGGGTCATAAACTTCGAGAATGGGACGGATCATCGCCATACCATGTTAATCGAGCTCCGCGAAACCCCCGAGGAAGAGCTGCGCCGACTAAAGACGTCAAAAAAAGAGATTGGACTAATATACCGGAGATTTCTGCAATTTCTCTGAATTCTTATAATGCAAAGGCTGCTGATAATTCTGACCTGGCTATTGCAGCTAAGCTGCAGCTACAGCAAATTACGGGACAAAAGCCTCAGACTGTTTATTCCAAGGCTAACGTTCAACAGTGGAGAATCAGGCCTGGTATGCCTATGGGCGCAAAGATCACCTTGAAGGGCCGACCTATGGATCAGTTTTTGACAACCTTGACTGAAATTGTACTACCTCGATCTAAGACATTCGACGGGATTTCGAATACCGCGGGTGACTCAAACGGCAACATTACCTTTGGACTGACTGCTCAGGAGGTTAAAAGTTTTCCCGAGATTGAAAGCAACTTGGAACTGTGGCCGAATACGTTTGGTTTCGATATTACTTTGCATACCACGGCTCAGGTTGATCCCGATGCTCGAACACTACTGAGCGCCTACGGTTTCTTGTTCAAAGGCCAAGAGAGGTTTCCTGCAAGGTGGTAAGCGATGTGCTAGTCAAGTAGGGCTTTCCCTTTGCACACTCGGCTGGTCATCTGCTATATCTCCGCGAAGAGAACTGTACATAATGTAAATAGTTATATAACTTAAAATATGACGACGATGAACCAAAATACTGGATGCATAACTATTTGGATATAGTGTAACAATTACAACACAAGATTGTCGCGAAAATGCACTTTAGCCGAAGATGGTAGCTGAAAATTCTCAAAACACTGCTCTGATGTGTATAAGTATGTCGGCTAATTTACTAGTATAACAGAGAACACGGGGGAGCGAAACAAAGCAAGATCTGCCCTTAATACCTTAAATTGGTGAAATTGGGTTTATTATAATGATGGAAATGTTTCACTCATGGTTAACTATTGGCTCGAGGAGCAGATGTATGAACACATCTTGGTGGGTTTGGAGATGGATCTAACTTCGAGATCCCCGTAAAGATTCAACCCCATCTAGCTTCACTCAGTATCCACACACGCTTACACCTCGATATATTTACTGCCGCCTGCAATTTCCGGTTACTAGGCTCAAATTTCAACAGATTATTATGCGGAGGGACACGCGGACATAGGGGAATGGGGCGAGGAAGATTACCTGAAACGGACAAAGCCGCAGAAGCTCAATTCCAATTCTGCGAGTTGCAGACAATAGAGGACTATGAAGCAATGCATTCATTGGAGCGGATAGGGGTAACCATAAATGAAAAGCTTATGAGTAATTCTTATAAGCGGATAGTTAATCATAGAGCAAAAGCATATCAGCACAGAATAAATCGGCCGTTAGCTTCGCTTGTGCGTCGATCTCACCGAAATGGCATCCAAACAGCGACAAGTTAAACCAACGAAAAAGCCAAGCCGCCCGAGATGCCCTTTTAAACCATTCCACCAGTGATTGGCGTCGTTTCCGCCGGTAAACAGACCAAGTCTTTAATTTCGCCGAATGCACCACAATAATGTACTACGCACCGCACCACTCAGCCCTTACTGTGGACCGTCATTACCTAGTATGGCACTTCACAATGCGAACATAGCCTGTGATTGGATCTATCGAGGCGTATGACCATGGCCGGCCAACCCTTAAATTCTTCTGAACCATACGACTTCAGCTTCCATACTGTACGTATTCTCGGGGTCAGGGTTTTCGCTAAAATGACAAATATTGTACCATAAGTTCTGAATTGATCAAATATAGAATCAGACAGCCACAAGAGGGCACTTGCAAAGATGAAAGACCAACCTGCTCTGAAATTATTTAAGTAGGGCTCATTGTCCTGAGTTTCTCACCAGTATTGGGCCATTCTCTCGTCGCATTTTTCGTCACTCTTTCATATTAATTCATAATACACTTCAGAACTTTCGTCTACACTATTGCTATTGCTGCTTTCTCAGCAATTGCCGGTAGCACTGCTGCACCTTGTGCAGACGATTACTGTGAAGAAGGCGTCTATATTGTCGACAGCTATGTCACGGTATCAACCATCGTCAACGAAGTATGTAAAGAATGTGAGGCTACTGCTCCTACCACTACCACTCCTGCGCCTGTTATGGTTACGGGCGATTGTGATTGCCAGGAGACTACGACTCCAACTCTCGTTGTAACTGTCACCACTGACTGTGATGGGTCTTCTACACCCGCTCCTGCACCAGCTCTCACTTCAGCCATCCGTTGCGGTGACTGTGAGAAGGCTTCTGCTGCCACTTCTAGTACACCGGCACCAGCTAGAAACTCGGTCGTCCCTAAGGAGGCTTCCACTGATACATCAGCCCCTGAATCAGCTGTCGCTTCAGTAGTTCCCTGTGTCGATTGCGACGAGGCTCCTATTACTGCTCCTGCTACACCTGCTACAGCTGACCCTACCCCTACTTCTGTATTCACTTCCGCAGTCTCCTGTGAAGAGTGTGAAGAAATTACCACTTCAATCCCTGCTGGATTTAACACTACCGCTTCCTGCGTAACCTATGAGGAGGCTGCCGGCAGTAGCATCTCCATCCCCCCACCCGTCGAAGCCACCGCTTCTGCTGTCGAAGGTTCCAATATCACATCTACGGGCGAATGCGTAACATGCGTTGTTGGTTCCGCTTCTAGTCTACACGCCGCAGTCTTTGGCAGTGTTGCTGCGGTAGCAGGGGGTCTGCTCTTATTGTCGGCATGAGATATCAGTGGTGATGTAAGAGTATGCCTTTTACTCCAAGGTTTTGTAACCCTCTTAGCTTAAAACATCGGATACATGGTATCCATACCCTTTCACTCAAATAGTTTTTCGACATGCGAGCTACTTGCTTGTCCATGTACGTTTTCTCTTCTGATAAATAAATTTTCACTTCTCAACACAACAATATTTTCATTTCTACAATTCACCGACCATACTGCAAATTTCGCAGGACCCAGCATCTGAGGACAATCTGTTTTCTAGATTTTTTATCATAGTTGTGAATTTTCAGAGATTTGTTTTGTTACGGAGGTTCGAAGATGCCTAGGGATGTGGCGCATGCCGAGAAGGGGTTACAGGGTCTATTTTGTATGTGGCGCAGATTCACCCACTATTCCAGGGGGAGGGCGCATATCGGGGCAGCAAGAAATCCGTCCCCAACGACAAAAGTTTCCGAGACTCAAAATTTGATCAAACTTCATGATCCAACAGGAGAAAGATGACAAAGCCGATCTTTGTAGTATTTTTATTGCTTGTTGGCTAATTGCAATTCTCATCGATATCAACCGCACAGTTTCTCCGATTACACTACCTGTGCCAAAAATGCCAGGGTTAAGGAGGAAACACGTGATGTACTTTTTCAGACGTACCAAACGAGTCGCTAAAGAGTAATTTGCTCAGGGAATTTCTGACCGGATATGGCAATATGTGCAGATACGTAGTGCAATAGACAAGGGGCTACCAGTCAGTGGATCCACGATTGAAATTGGGACCGGTGTTGGACACCATGCAAGTCCTAGTCCCTTTGTCATAGCACTAGAATAAGCTAAATCGTCCTACTGACATATATTGACCCAGGGAAAATGTATAAGCTGCCTGGTTTAGGAGGTGCCCTACTGAGAAGCATCCGATCGGTTTGGCAGGCCGCAATATCGGGACCGTTCGTAAAATACAGCAAAGTGAAAGTAACATCCAGAGGATCGATTATTTCACCACTAAGTGCGGAATAAAGTACAAAGCGATCGCCCTTGGTGGGTATATCGAAAGCAGCTAAGACTCCACCCAAGCATGACGTTTACGTCAGATTATATTTGCTGCGCTAGGGTTTGCCTAGACAGACAGGAGGCAGATTATTTGTCTCGGAAGCCAAGCCGGGAAGTAATACGCTCAAAATTTCTATTCTGGGAACGCCTTCTACGGAGTATGACAACCTCAGGCTATTGATGGGATGGGGACTCGCCCACGGATCATCCTTGCTGGCTAAGGGAGGTTGTACTGTGCGGTCAAAAATCAACACGGGACCGTTAACACCAGCGCAATCCATAGTAGCCAAATCGAGTTGGCCACAAAGCATTGCTGTATATGCTGTCCATATTTGGTGAGCTGCTGTCATAAGATCGGGACTCCGAAGTGGAGCTTGGCATGGCGTCGGCCCTATTCGCTGCATGACTGGGTCGAATGAAGCTTAAGCCGTGAATCTCGAGCGACGAAAAATAAGAAGCATCTCGAGGGAAGAACAATTAAAGAGAAGAAGTACAAAGCAGCACTGGAAGAAAGGGTAATCTTTTCGAGCGCATTGTACGGGTACTCCGAGAGTTTCACGGAATTCTGGAATTTACAGATCATCGAGCAAGCTTGGCAGACTTGTGACGATGCAAAAATAGAGATTAAAATAGAGTTGAGTGTAATAATAGATCTGTTTGCTCGCTTGCTCGCTTGCTCTCTGGGCCCAGCCGTATCCGATCGTCGTAACTTGAAGAGAAAATCATAGCAGATCAGCAACAAAAAAAAAGGATGTCTTCCATTGGTAGTTGTATTCAGTGTTCCTTTCAAAGTCTCGCTATCATTCCCTGTAGAATTCCCTATTTGGGAGAATAATCACTCCCCCACCCAAACCTTGATGCCCGATGGCCGAGAAATCACCAGGATGCGATGGAATGTCCCGCCGCGGACTTCTTCCCGCCTTGAGTACTTGGAAATGCCTGCCAGAAGGGGCTAACATAGGTAAGAATATAATAAAAATGTCAACCCTAACAATCATGCGTATTCTCCGGCGGCCATATATTCAAACGGGTCGAATGGTTTTGTATGCTAGGTCCATATGACAATGAGCGCTGATCGACAATGCGACTTCTGGTGTCATACGGAAAAAGAAAGAAGAACCTATCGGCCACTGGACAAGGGAAACCTGCTCGACATGTCCTTTGTCGTTAAGAAGGTAAGAGAAACTCACGACTGGAACATTGATTATGCCGTTTTAATACTGCTGTTTCTTGCTGGCCGTATTCAATTCTACTGCAAGGCCGGTGTATTTTTAGTGACTTCGCTTATCACGCTTTGGCTCGCCCGATCGACGCTGCAACTCCATCAGCCGCTGCTCAGGCATCTATGAACCTCGCACTACTGCGATATAGAAAAACTGTTGTACATCGCTTTCTGGATCGAGTACAGCCAGGAACTAGTCAGGCATATTTCGGGAGGATCCACTGCCACACTTTCAACCCAAAGTAGTGGCAGGTAAGGGCATGCAAAAAGCAAAGTTGCCTGCCCGCCAGCCAGCCGTTTACCACTATTTTCCACTTCCAAAGAGAGCTCTGTTCAGGAAAAAATAAACATTGAGGATTGCAGGAAACGGAAATAATCATAGTGCTGCGTGAATCTTAATATGTGCGCTGCTGCTGAAAAAGCAACCACCTCTAATATATAAGAGTGATCTTTGGCAGAGACAGAAGCGTCAACATCCAAGCATTACAAAAGCCCACTCGCTTTAACATTCGTTCAATTCCTAATTTCACCTAAATTATAAAAAAAATGAAGTTTTCCACTATCGCCGCTATTTTTGCCGCCGCTTTTGTTGGCCAGGTTTCCGCTGTCGGTTATCAGATGAATGTTCGGGGCTTGAACTCGACTACTTCTGCTACTCCTGTATCTACCGTCAACTGGACCAATCCTGTCACCTCTTATGAGACTGTCACCGTCACAGAGTGCTGTGAGGGCGTCTGCAGTCCTGTAGTCACCACTGTTGTTCACACCACCACAGAGATCTGCGACGTCTGTGCCCACACCTCATATACCTCAACCTATATCACCACCTTTGAGCACTCCGTCATCACCGTCTACACCCCTTGCCCTACCGTTGTCCCGACTAAGACCGGTACTGTCACTATCACTTCGTGTGAAAAGGAGGAGTGTGTCATCTACGAGACTTACTGCCCCACTGTCCCCACTGTTCCTGTCGTTACCGTCGTTGGAACCTGTCAAAAGTGTGAAAGTCCCGCTGCATCTACAACTGTCCCTGCTAAGTCCGCTGCTGGATCTTCCGCTGTCATCGGATCTGGATCCAAGGCTCAAGTCGGTGGCGCATTGGCGGCCATTGTGGGTGCCGTCGCCATGCTCTTGTAATTTTCTCCATTTCTTGTTTGAAAGATTTTAACTTATTTTCGAGAGCTCATGCTCTAATCATAATGCTTACTCTATGGAACAAGCAGTTTTAATTCTCTTCTAATAGCTGCCTCAAGGCTGTGGCATTTTTTAGTATACCTTTCTATAATAAACTTTTCAAAAGAACATGTTCATTCCATCCACTCATTTCTCAGCCATTAAACAACTCAATTGCACGTTGCTACCTAAAAATAATGATATGTAGCTATTGAAGTTTATCTGGTTCTATTTTGAATTTTCAAATATTTTAGAGTAACTTTACGAGCGGGCTTTGGAATTTCGCCGGATACGGCGGATAGACGAACTCGCCAGCCGATAGTGAAAAGCCCCAAGCTGCATAAATCATGACTTTTCTCCGTAGAATTTAGACCAAAGTACGTTTTGTGCAACAATATGACACGAGAACAAAAAATGGCGAGTTATCCGACAATTGGACGTTAAGAGTTCGGGGTGTACTGCGATCACTCCCTTTTACCTTTGCTCTCCAGAAGAAACCGGGCTACTTGTTGCAGAAAGGAAGTAAGATAAAATCATCAATGGAATAATGGGCTCATTGTTCTGCACCTTGGGCTACCAGGTCGGCATCGACTGCTGAGTGGATGATACGAACCGAGTGCATATACCAATAGTATATTACTTTCCTTCTACGGAAGAGTGCCATTTGCAACAAATTCAGGTTACATCATCCTATTTATTTTTTGGATGTACCATAGTATTTCTGTGAAAAAGATTGCGGCCATCCACACTTGGGCTATCATTATTCAACAAAGAAGTCACAGAGAGTTTTTCCGAGAGGACTATGCTGCCACTGCGAGAACCACCGCTGCCAGATCAAAAGCGGTCGCATTTATAAACTTTTCGCCTTGCATATGAAATGGAGAGAAGTAATAATAAACCTTATTTCGGGCGTTCAGTGCGGTTGAACTCTGAACGACCAAGCTCAGCATAATATCTACCAAACTCACTGCCACAAAACCGTCGTCCCAAAGTATCAGCACTGCGCGGAACTTCTCTCCATTTGCAGGGTCCTAAAGCACCATCCGTCCATTACGTGCAGCGCAATCTGAAAAGATCTTTATATTCTAGTGGGATTGCCGGGCCTTGCAGTGGGACGCCGGCATCCTGTCCGAATTTTGTCTAATTTGCTCAGCATCCTGATAGATTCTAATAGAACCATGGTGCTCAACGCATCTTGGTATCCTCTAACTATATTGTCAAAATTTGTCACAAAGGATGGATTACTAAATATTTTACAATTCGCAGGAGAGACAGGATGACTTCCTGTTCTATGCATAAGTGTGCAGGTGTAGCAATACGAACAGGTCCAGATTGGCGTGGGAGCTTAGAGGATATTTAGGAATATACGTCTGCAAAGGCAAAATGAAGATCGAAAAGATACGTTTCATTTTAACTAGCGACCGCTTGAAGTACCAATAGACGAGTATCGTAAAGCTGGCGACATGAGCTTTGCGTTTTAGCGGAACCAATCTTTATTAGTGTTGAGCCGCAACATCGCTTCATCAAACACCACACATATTAATCTTAACATCATTATCACCTCCTAACTATGGCAAAAAGGTGGCAGTTGCTTGTGTAAATAGCACTTATTATGAAGCATGTGACTTAGTGTCATACTCAATGGAAAGGCATACATACTGTAAATATTCTAAAATACGTTACTCCTAACTGACGAGAAATAGAATGGGGTCATGCTGCTAGTTCAAAACCGATATTTTTTTGGAATAGGTGGAACCCACCACTCAGCCCAGTGCCAATCAACTTCTTGATAACTCGTGTCTCCTGAAGATTGCCCATTTCTTATCCGAAGTAGATCATGGCATATTTCGTTGCATTGCCTGCTCACAGCGGCTGTTCCTTTTGGTTAGCACTAGCACTATCCAAACTAACTTTGATGAGATTACCGACTGGTATTATATTGGGCACCTACAAAGCTCATATAGATGCTACCAGATTAATTTGGAGATTCTTATTAGAGTTATATTGCAATCCTGTTGGCTCATCTCATATAAGCTGCCGGTGCTTATCCTCTTTGGTATATATAGTAGGTCATCTGCTTTTTAGGGATAATCCTATTCCTCAAGCACAAAGACTAGCACCCATCATTGAGAATGAGAGTGAGAACACTTCACCTTCTCGCTATTGTCTGTAGTTATGTATTTTTGCCCGCGGCGGATGCTACCTTTGGCTTACTCCCTTCTCTACTTGGCCACGGTAGCAGTACGCCGACGGAATGCCCGACCACTGGAGTTGATCCAGCATGTTATCAAGCATGCCAGGAAGCCATGAGTCAGTCCAGTGGCTGTAGCGGCTTGACTGGCTGCATTTGCTCCTTGGTTGATAAAAAGACTGGCCAGTCTTCTGGCAGTGCCCAGCAGTGTATGCAATGCTACGGAGACAGCTCTTCAGGTGCGGTATCGCTTGCCCTTGACAAGGATCAGTCGAATCTATTTGGTTCGGAGGAGTTTTTCAGTCATGTTGTAGGAAACACCATATTGTTCTGGCTACACTATTGCAAAACGCAGACCCCGCCTGAGTGTACGCCGGTTCCCGCACCCACACCATCTGATGTATATTCTTCAGACTATATTACACCCAGTACAGATACCGCAACTGCACCTGGGCCCCCTACCTACACTCCTGAGGAGCCTACTGATACAGTTACTTTTACTACTGGCACAGATATATTTACAGAATCTACCACCTACACTCCGTCGGAGCCCACTGATACGCTCACTCTTATTACTGGTACGAATGTTGTGACGGTATCTACTACTTACACTCCGTCAGAGCCTACTAACACGCTTACTCTTACTACTGGTACAGACATCGTGACAGAGTCCACTACTTACACTCCGTCAGAGCCTACTAATACGCTCACTCTTACCACTGGTACAAATATCGTGACAGAGTCCACTACCTACACTCCGTCGGAGCCCACTGATACGCTCACTCTTATTACTGGTACGAATG
>JAJMBR010000021.1:0-164531 GCA_030565365.1 Zygoascus flipseniorum | reverse complement strand
GCTCTTCCGATCTCGTTTGTTTTTTGTGTATCTATCCCGCTTGATTGATATTAAATCCATATCACCTAACAACGTTATCGACTTAATTATCTATCCCTCGGAACACAAATCACTTCGCACCAAGCTGCTCAGTGATTCACTTCCTCAGTCTACGGCCCTATTCAGATTTCTTTCCTTATTTTCCGTGAAACTGTAACTTCATCAATACTATGCTTCTTAATTAGCTAATGTATACCTGTGAATGATATGTGCACTTCATAATAAACCGAGGACAAATTTCGACTTTCCGCTTTATAAATTCCCTTTAATACTACGCAGAACTAGAGACCACCATGCTGCTTCCCATTTATTTATCTGACACTACCCGTGAGGCACAGTAACAGTTATACCGTCCTTCATATCCTGCCAGCGACCAATAGCATCACTACCGAGCTTGAGTGCCGATCTTCTTTATCTATCCAGAGTCGTGAGAGATACTGCGATACAGCTGATAAGCAATGCTAGCAAATTACCTAGCCAAAATAAGCTTATGGGTATCCATTACGCTCAGACAGAAATAATTCCAATGGCAATTAAAGTATTAAATGTTAAAGCAAATAAACTAAATGATACAAATATTGGATAAAAAGCAATGCGCACGTTCTGGCATCTATTACGCCAAAGTCCAGTTGATCCAGGTTTCCGTGACTGGAACACAATGAAAATTCGCAGATGTATATCTTAAAGTACATACGATTTAGTTCTCTTGCATCATTTATTATCGTCCGTAGTGTTCAGATGTACGCATCCGAAAATCTTCTTCGTTAGTGGGCAACACCAGTTACCTACATTGGGTTACAGGCGCTCCTAATCGGACCGGTCCGATAGCTTTCATGGACCACATTGTAAACCACCAACTCCCAACTAGCAGCTTACTGCAGTAGTCCACAATCCTTCTGATCTATTCCTTGTGTTTGCATATCTTCTGGAGCATTTCTGTCATACTTCGATTTAAACTTTGCTGCACGCTTTCTATGTGCGTGATGCTGACAAATGTTACTGATCTTATACAAATTGATAGTTTACCACTCTTGGTTAAAGTTCGTTGATTAGACCCCACCCCTAAAACGTGCATCAAATGATTAAATCCCAAAACTCCTTGTGCCCTGAATGTGGAGAAGAATGGGCTTACCAATGAGACATGTCCCTGGGTTGATATAAAAGAGGGGTAGCGGAACGGAAACAAACTTCATTAGTTGTTTGTTCCTCAGGAATATCTGAATATGTCTAGTTTTAACAGAATCGAATTGAAGAAAGGTGTTACAGTGGCTTACAGGGAGGGCGGAGACAAGTCGAAACCCAATTTGCTTCTGCTGCACGGTTATCCTACGTCATCTCATATGTATAGAAATCTGATACCTTTGCTGGCTCCTCATTTTCATGTGGTGGCTCCTGATTTGCCGGGTTTCGGCTTCACCAAGGTGCGCGACGATTATCAGTACACTTTTGAATCTTTGACTGACACAATTGAGTCCTTTGTTGATCATTTGAACCTGAACAAGTTTGCTATATATATATTCGACTATGGAGCACCAGTGGGCCTGAGATTGGCTCTGAGAAAGCCCAAGAGTGTTACTGCTATAGTATCGCAGAACGGCAACGCCTATGAAGAAGGGCTGAATGACGCTTTCTGGGGACCCATCAAGCAGTATTGGAAAACCGGGAAGGATAATAAGGAGTTTAGAGCTGCTCTTACAAGCTTTGTCAAAGACCCGGAAAATACTAGAAGTCAGTATTCCGACGGTTTCTCAAATCCAGATAAAGTAGATCCATTGGGTTATACCCTAGACTATGCACTGATTACTCGGCCCGGTCAACCTGAAATTCAGGTAGATCTATTCTATGACTATGGGGAAAATGTTAAGCTTTATCCTAAATTCCAGGAATTTTTCCGAACTTCGAATGTACCTGTTCTTCTTGCGTGGGGAAAGAATGATATAATCTTTCCTCCAGAGGGGGCGGAAGCTTATAGGAGAGATGTGAAAGAGCATCGACTGATATTGCTGGATACGGGACATTTTGCGCTGGACAGCCATCTTGATGTTATTGCGAGTGAAATCATTGATTATATTCTTCCTAAAGTTTCTTAAATTGAAGACTAGGTAGTATCCATCGTGGTTTCCAATGGGGTCATTTATTCGGTATGAGTACATATGTGAAGTGTGCGTTAGTCAGGGGCATGTTCTTCGAATACGAGATCAGACGGCTTTACGACAGGCATTGATACATAGCAACATCTGTTTAGTTCTATATATTTTAAATTTCTATTTTATTACGATGAGACTGGATTCTTCTGTTCAATCAGCCTAGCTGAAAATCTCATAGTTTACTTATCACTGAGTTACTTCCCTAAGCTGGTCAGCCTACCTGACATATATTAGGTAGAGGTTATATGTATTTGCACCAAGCAGCTTACCAAGGATGAACAGATCTGTCGTACTGGTAAAACTTTCCACTGTCCTCGCTGGAAATACTTCTAATTACTGCCAGTTGTTGCTCAACCGACTCGGTCGGCGTAATAATCATGTGCTTCAACGCGGCCGCTATTCCACTGCCTTCTTCAAAACTCTGGGCACTCTTTCGCGACATATCTGTAGCAACAAGTCCCGGGTGCAATGCAATCACCGTAGTCTTATCTCCTGATGTTTCTGAAGCGATCTGAAGCACGCTAAAATTCAAAACAGCCTTTGACTGGCTGTATGCCGAAGACGGCAATTGGGCGAGGAATTCACTGAAAGAAGCCGCTGATGATGAAAGAGAGATCGCCTTTCGAGTAGATCTCTTCAACAGAAAAGGATAAATTGCTGCAAAAACCTCAATGGGACCCAAAACATTCACTGTATAGTGATCTAACCAAAGGTCTCGAGACTTGGCCGCCTGCAGAATCGGTTGCGACATTGCACCCTGTTCAATTCCGGCATTATTGATGAACACATCAATCCGTCGGTAATCTTATTCAGCTGCTCAGGAAGCTTTTCAGCTGGTCCATCCCTGCCCAATTCCAATTCAACTACATGAATGTTCTTGTGCTTGGATGCCAGTTCACCTAGAGCGCCGATACTAGTGAAATTCCTAACTGAAGCAATCACAATATTGGAAGGGTCTTGAGCGAGCTGATTGACAAATTCAAGGCCAATACCTCGAGTCATACCGGTAATCAAATATGTAGTGGCAGAAGACATTGTAGATAAAGATTAATGTTGTTCGCAATTTTTAAAAAAAAACAGAAGATTGAATCTGAGAAAGAGTCGGGGGACGTTAATGTCGAATTCAGCTCGCTTAGACTCTATTGATAATATCCTATTTCTGTCCCAACATCGGTTTATACACTAATCCTCTCACTCGAGCCAATGCTAATTTTACTAAGGACATTTTCCCGGAGGTTGATGATTTCAAATTGCTTTGGTCTGAGTCACTACATGGCGGTGAGCCGTCGCCTCATAATCACCAAAGCTGATTCGGAATTTTTAGGTAATTTTTACTAAGTAATTAAGTAATTCTGCAAGGTTAGATTATTGATATCGCTCTGGTCTGAACCACTGTATCATGCTGAGCTATCGTGTCATAATCAGCCAAGGCTGGTTCCAAATTTCCACGTAATTTTCTCAAAGTTAATTGCTGCAGCAGTTGATGATTGCGATCATTCTGATCTGAGTAGCTTTATCGCAGTGAGGTATGTGACGCTTTCTAATCAGCAGTATTCCAATTTGGGAAACACCGCTGCTCAAGCCAATTTAGCAGTTAACAGATCTCCGCCAAGCTTTCTGTCCAACCCCAATTCTTATCGTTCACCTCAGTTAGAAAGTTAAGTATCCAAAACATATGTGATTGCCATCGGGACTCAAGCAGCTTTGCATGTTGTATCATGATAAAAAAGTCACTGCTTTGCTTTCTCTTGCGGGGTATTTTCTACAAATATATCCATTTACTAAACGGCCCATGATTCAAAACGTACCATGCATATCACACTAAAAATTCTACATATGATCTGTAAATAGTCATTAAGTACCGTTACACACCGCGCAGATGAATAGCCCATAGCGATTCTCTTGGCCCAAGACTTAACACGGTGACGTCGAGGAATACCAAGCACCTTGAACACTCTTGTCATTCCTACCCAAATATTTATCTTCGTATGACACCTCCGGGTTTACTGGTCCACCAACTACCACGTTAGATACAGGAAAGATGCTATGTGATCAATTAAAAGCAGCATTGCAACGGCCATAAACCATTACTTATCTGCATCTCTCCCTACTCTAACAAGTAAGAAAGCCACGATATTATGTAGCAGTCTGAGATACTCTTTTCAAATATAATCTAGAATCTCATACCCAGATCCACCTCCGGTTCTTCACTAATGTCCCAGGCCGACGTCATGAGCGACATTGGAACAAACTGGTGCCCCTCATCGTAATGCTGGATAAGAGTGAACATATCTCCAAATCCCTTGTGTCCCTGACAGGCATCTTCTTTGCATTTATAGTCATCCCACTCGTCGATGACGCCAAAAGTACCAAATTCAGAGTCTGGGGTATCTGGAAAGGTAAAAGCCACACCTGATAACGGCGAAAATTGCCCGCACGGATGAGTTTCCATCTCGTTGGATTTCAAAATCTCACTCAGAATATGTTCCTCAAGAAGATGATCACCAAGAGCATGGCCGTTGGAAAACTCTGCATCGCATCCGTCGTATGGGCATATCTTCCCTGTGTTTACAGAGTCAAAAGCAGAATTGGCACTGGTACTAGTGCTTTCTGAATATACCGACTGAGACCTCGAAATTGACTGCGACTCTCTGTCAGAATCTTTTTGAGCTGCCTTTTCATGCGTTTTATAATGTCTGGATATTTGTTGTCCCGTGGTAAACCCTTTACCGCATGTCTCGCACACTAGGGGTTTCGCATCAGAGTGAGTCCACGAATGCACCTTTAGATGACATGGACGGAGAAAACTTTTGCCGCAACCGTCAACATTACACACGTATGCTCGCTCATTAGCATGACATCGCTGATGCTGACGCAGAAGACACGGCCGGCTATAACGGCTATTGCATCCTTCAACGGGACATAAGTACTTCTTCGGCCTTGGCTGTCTCTGCTTTTGTGGCTTTTGAACTGTATTCTTCTCTTGATCTGGAGCTAAGCTCAAAGTTGACCATTCATCTACCAGTGCCTGCGCTTCCAGAACGTCGCCCATGATGTGTAATGTGATAAGTTTGATCTTATTTAGAGTTCTGGCGTCCTTTGTGTGTCCTTGATTACTAATCACAATCTCATAGAATGCCATGTTTAAGCCGTACGAAGGACGTCAGTAACAGACTACGAGCAGGAAAGCAGGCAGTTTGTTGGCTTTCTCACAATAAATATATCAATTTTGGTATTATACACTGCTCCAGGGGACATTTGAAACATGACATATTGCACATTTGGCTTGTCCCCGGATATGGCTGCTATATCATCTTTCAACCTGTTTCGGTACAAATCTGTCTCCGCATAAAAATACACCGAGACTACAGCCGTCAAAAACGGTCAGATTCCAGAAGGCGGAAATGAGCAGCAGAGTCGTGTGACAAAATCGTGTTAACAGCTAACTACCACTACTGCTGCCACACCCACCCCCACCACCACCGCACCCGCTGCTGCTACCGCATGCACTAGTACCAGAACTGCCACAGCCTCCGCCACTACTACTGCAGCCTCCACCACCGCTGCTGCAACCTCACCGGTATAGCTGGTACAAAGTGACCCAAGTCCGCTACTGCCGCATCCTCCACCACCTCCGCCACACCCAGGACTAGTGTCAGGTACACCGAGACCATTGTAAGCACCACTCCAATATGGAGTGTAGTTGGTTCCTGTAGAATCTGATATTGTTGTAGTGGAGGAGTCCTTGGTTTCGGCCGCGATGTATTTCTCCGCATCTCCGCAGTCATTTCCACAAGAGCAAACACAAGAACCACCCAGAGCTCCTCCACAAACACCCCCGCCAACTTCCGCACAGGCTGCGCATTTTTTTGTCATCAGGTTGAAATCTGCCGCTACTATCACATCCAGGGAAGTAGCATATTGATGGGGGGTAATAATAGGCGACATAGGGGTAGACTTCGGATTCCCATCGACTCTTGGCGTCATTTGACGGTGCTCTACCTTTCCTTTTATAGGCCGGTAAATAGACAACATTATGAGCAGAAATATGTGAAGCTCTCTTAATGTCTTCTTCAACCTCACCCTGCTGACTGTTTCTCAGCAACACTCGTCTCAACTTTCCCTCATTGCTGTTATTCTTGACAGGAGTAGCAGAGTAACAGTAGTTACACATACATTGTGAATAACTCTCGCCATACTTCTTGTAATAATCCTCACAAGTTATTCGAAAAGAGTCATCTAACCTGTTCTGCTCTACTTTGTCATCATGGTCAACAAATTGGTTCACTTGCTGTACCGTATACTGGTAGTAGCTTTTTGGAGATAATTGATGAGTATGCCAAGCCAAATCAACATCTAGTGTAGGAACCCTCATGCCTCCAAGTGGGGTGCTGCCTTTGTCATTGGCGGGTTTCGGGAGAGAATCTATCAGATGAATGAAACGGTCGTATTTTTCAATACATCGATTGATTAGAGCGCTCAGATTGGGATATGTAAGCCATTTGAAGTCGAACATATTATTGGTAAAAGATCCCTGTCTTATAACAGCATGAGCGAGAGACAATGAAAAGCAGCTGGAATCAAAGTTGTCAAAATAGCTAGACAGCACTTTGTTGACAGCGATTCTTCGCTTCCGGACATCCACCCTGACATCACGACTGTTAACATTCCTAGCAGATATCACACTGAATCTTTTTACATCCTTCACCATATCGAGGTTTTTGACTTTTTCCTGTTTCTTTATGTGAAAGCGCTTTGCAGCCCTGCCAATCTGCTCCACTCGTAGCACTTCACAAATGTTCTGTCGAAATTTCCTTTCATCCATATCTTCGCCTGACAACTGTACAAGCCCATTCAAAGCATCATGGAAATACTGAGAAGTATCTTGTAGTCGACCCATAGGAATACCATTGTCACTCAGCAAAGTTCCTTTGAGAACAGTAGCAGGAAAGATTGTCACAATATCACGTAGGAGCCGCCCCAATGCAATATCGGCAGCTGTATTCTCCCGAAAGCAATAAGGGCATATTACCCGATATTGAGGATTGCATAGACAAGCAGAATCTCCTATGATATCTTTTCTTTTCTTGCTTGAGGTAGCAGGATCCGTGAGTTTTGCCCAGTCATCTGTGCGAACACTGACAGGACAAGATATAGGGATGTTGATCACCCCAGAACATTGGCGACAGTCTCGTTCAGCTGACATTTCTCCTTCAGCAAGGTTGTCCCATATAATACCTGTATTTTCTGTCCAAAGAGCCTGGTGAGCTTCAGCTGCTTCATATTTGAGAGAAGACGTAATCAAAGAGTCTATATCCTTCCAAGGAAAGGGTATAGACCACACCATCGCATTTTGACTTCTAATGCAGTCCGCAAGATAAGCCCGAGGATTAAGACGAAATGCGTGCCATACCATAAGAATATCGATCGGGGGTAGTGTGAAATCAGTCGAACTACTAGATAAATCGTTTTCACCGAACCAAGCTTTGTATTTAGTAGACCCCCCCTCCGTACTTTAACTCAAGGTAATTCCACCATTTGCTAAACCGCTCGGCGGCCCTCAAGCAGTAAATAAGCCAATGATAATCGCCATATTTCTGACCATTGGCTAGTGGAATGGCTTCTCCAGATTCTGGATCTCTTGTTATTTCTTCTATGCCGAACAGTTTGGAGTCGCATGTCATGGCTCGGATATGAGCCTCATGTTGAGAAAAGGCGGATAGAAGCTTGAGATGAGTAACTAACTCAATCCCCTTGGGCAGGTTAGTAGCTTTTGTGGAAAAAAGCTTGCTCATACAGATCAATATATGAACGTCTGTCAAGGTTGGGGAGGGCGCTCGTTTATATACTTTAAGTCCGTCATGATAGAATTGGTCGATCTTGCCTATCAGAAACGGGTGCATGTTAGAACGGCCGCGGCTGGGCTTCAGACACCGAGCGAAAATGACGTATAATCCAAATTTTCAACAATACATAAGTGAACCCGCACTAAAGTCCTTTGATAGCCGAAGGAGGTGGCTTTGTGGACGGTCATATGGGTTCTACAGATGCTAGTAAACAAGCATATCAGTACTGATGGGTTATATTTCCGTGCCAAGAACTATGTTTGCCCCTTTCAGTCACAGCACCTGACTAACTTCATCACCAATGCAGAAATATTTCTATTGTGATTCCGGAGGCTACCGTTGCCGATGTATAGCCCGTTTGATAAACGTAGTTTTAGGCTAACAATAAAGTAATGCGGCGATTGCTGATATGAGCCTTGTCTGATGGAAAATCGTGCTGCTTCTCTTATGGGGTATGACGTAGGTGGATAGAATCTTGGCAGTATAGAAACAAATCCTTCTGGAGCGAAAAAGACCAACAGCAGCGAAGGTTTTTGTAGCTTTCAAGGGTGGAGTAGCTATGCCATAATCATAATCAAATACGGGCGATATATATTGTGCAAGGCCGTAAATTCAAAGGGATAAAGCATATTTTTTAGCACATGCCGGCTGAAATTGCGGCGCTGTCCGGCAGCCAGAATTAAAAGCCGCGAAAAAAATACCTACTCGAGCATCGGAACAAACATGAATGTCGTCAAAACTCCACAAATACGGGCAAGATAAATTTACGAAATTACTGAGAAAATCTAAACTATTGATATTCCCGTTATTTTTAACGCCCAACAACTTATTTTTTTTGAATCGAACAAATTCGTAGAAATATAGTAAATAGACCTTCGAAAACGCTCCTCCAAGAGTAAATCCACCGGCTAGAAGACCGCCTACTATAGTTCAACCACATAGCGGTAGGCAGAGATGGGGTAGGTCGAGAACTGGTAGAGATTACTGAGAAACTGGAAACGGCTCACTCACTTTAAAGTACTAGAAAAAATCGAAGGAATTCTGAGCAGCAGCATAATTTTGCACGTTCTCTGAGCCACAAAATATTATACTCAATCAAAACGCCAGCTGCTCTGTTATGTTCGTACAGTAAACCTAGTTGAAATATAAATTGTTTGAGTGACCACTGCTGCGCCAAATGTCACGCTGGTTTTGCGCAGACAATAAATCCAGCCAACCAATATGTTCATGGTCCACCGCGATGGACTTTACTCCCCAGCCTCTTCAGAGCGAAAAGCTGCACAGCACTAAACTGTGATGCGGATGGTAGAGGAAAGATGGCCGAGACTCAATCTGTAAGAACCTCAGACTCGACATGGCGACTTTGAGAATCTTGCTAAACAAACGCCCCCTACTCGGGAAGCAAAAAGCGAATAGCCGAATAATTAACAAAAAATCTTCGATCAATACTGCGGAGTAGTGTCTCGCAAGTGCTACCGATATTGAATCTCCTTCAGTGAATTCAAGAAGCTATCTACGCAGACTGCGCATCGACAAGGTAATTCGGAATCCTTGTTCTCTACTACTCGAGCAAATGCTTAGAAAGAAAACCTATTGGAATGCTGCCCGATTCGTAATAAGTAAAATAATACGACGGAAAAAGATAAGGGGAGCGAGCTGACAAATGCATTTATTTCGCTGGTGATATTACAGTAAAAATCGATCCAGATCAGATCAGATTTAGCCTGTGACCCAAAAATGAATGCAATTGAACAGGAAAATGTGAAAAGTAAGCACCACCACTAGGGAGTACCCCGAGACGGAGAACTGGTTTAAGATGTTCTGCCCGCGGCTCCCGACGGATAGCATTGATACCTAATTTAAGTTCATACATGCCGTATATAGTGCTCAAAAATGTGACCTGCACCGCTGAGACATTAAGATCTGACCAGACGAGAAGCTTTTACGAGGAAAGCTTGCAGATCATAATATAGTTTCCGATGATCTTTGCAGGCTCATAAATGCTTATTACGTTAAATGGTTCTCCAAATCAGAAATTTCTGATGATATATTAAATATCTACTTCAAGATGCAATATGTTATAATCTATCGGCTTGGTGTTGGGGGAACGAGCGAATGGACCATCGGGTGCATCTCCCGGGATTTTAGTTGGTGATCGCATCATGCTGGCAGCACATTTATCCATTTCGTAGTAGCTATCTATGACGTATATTCAACAGATATAGCATTCCCGGGGGGCCGGTGCCCGTGATCAACTGACCGCGTAAGTCTCGGAAGACAGGTGTATCAGCTCTGGATAAGCAACCGGTCGACGGCAAAAACCATAGTAACGAGAAACTCAAGCCCAATTCAGAGCTTTAAAACGGAAAATCCGTTTATGGGACTGGCTGTCGCTTTCCAGGATTTTTTTCAAAAAATAATTCCCTACCGCTAGTCCGGTTAAATGCTCAACTCAACAGCCAGGCTCAACGAAGCAACACCGCCCATCCAGTACAGACGACTCCGCTATCATCAAAACTAATACGAGGAGTTAATTAAATTAAATTAATTAATTAACTTTGCTGCTCGCCTGCTGACCCGGGGGAGGTCTGCAGTAGAACAATCTCGGACTCGGTGAATCTCCGACCAATAAGGTAATGGTCGGTCAAAATCCGTGCAAACGTGGGGCATGCGCAATATTCATTCTTCCCTTGGCGGGGAAACTGTCCAATAAAAACCACCCAAATTGCTGATGAAGCCGCGCGAATCTACACAGGGACGAGGGGTACGCGAGTACCCCAGATTTTTGCTCATGGTAGCGTGGGGGACAAGAGCAGCACGGCTAAGATCCAAGACCAAACCTACTTTCCGAGCACATAGCTGGTAAAGCTTTGAATCCGAACCAGAGTCTTTCGGCTGGATATCTTGTGCTGGGTTTCCATAAATACATAATGCAGACCTTTAGGAATTCTATCATGTAAAAGTATCTGGTCGTTTTGTCAAATTAGCGCAGCCTCTTCTCTTTGTCAGTTTGTGCGGTCCTCTCGGGATATCGCCGACGATAATTCAAGGGTGCTGCGACGACCAAAAGCACTCGCAATACATCATTAACAGAACTTTGCGGGGAAGTTTGGGGATTGGTTAGAGACGCCATCAGTAACCGGATCATGGATAGATGGACAGATGCAGGAAACCTCGTACTGAATACATGTTATCAGGGAATTAATCCGGGATATTTTATCCGTGGCTATTATTGATTAACTGATGCTCTTTTGGGTCAGAGGAGGGGGATTTCCTGGCCCCGCGAAGTGGCAGGCCCTCAGCTAAAAACGCGGGGTAGCACAAGCCCACCAGAGGACATTATATAAAGCCAAGCTTATTCCAGCTTATAAGCTCAAAAACCACAACACATTTTATCATGTCGAAAACTCTTTTCGAAGAAAAAGCTGTTGCATCTCATAACGAGTTTGCCGACGATCCGTCCTTGGAGAAGGAGATCCCCGAGCAGCAGGCCCTAGATCATACCAGACCATCGTTCTATCTGCTGCTTGTCGTGCTCTGTTCTTCGGTCTCACATTTTATGTTCGGTTATGATACCGGTTACATTTCTACTGCTCTGATCAACATCAAAGGAGATCTTACTGGTGAAACCTTGACATATGGCCAGAAAGAGTTCATTACGTCCGCTACCTCTCTCGGTGCGTTGTTCGGTGCTGTGTTTACCGGTGTCTTGGCCGACAAATTTGGTAGAAAGCCGGTGACTATCGGGGCAAATGTTTTTCTTATTGCTGGCGCTGGTGTGCAGGTTGGTGCTCATAGCTTGTGGGATATGATTGGAGGTCGTTTCATTATGGGTATCGGTGTGGGCCTGGGATCTGTCATTGCTCCTCTCTATATCACAGAAATCTCCCCTCCGAAATATCGTGGTCGTCTTGTGGCTCTTTCTTCGATTATTCGAACTGGTGCTCAGGCTGCCGCTGCCGGTATCGGTACCGGTCTCCAAGATGTCCACAATGGCTGGAGAATTTTAATAGGCATTGCAATCATCCCCCCTGCACTTCAGATGGTTCTCATGCTACCGCTTCCAGATTCTCCTCGATACTTGGTACAGAGAGGCAAGCTGGATAAGGCACGTGCGGCTCTAAGGCGAACACACAATGGTCTGGATGATGAGGCTATCGAACTTGAAATCAATGAGCTTATCGCGTTTACCCAGATAGTCAATCCCGACAACGAAACCGTCTGGAGTAGATTTACGCACAAGATCAAGGAGCTGCACACTATACCCTCAAATCTTCGAGGTCTGATTATTATTTGCGCCATGCAGGGTATCAATCAGTTTACTGGTTACAATGCTCTCAACTATTTCGCAGGTACTCTCTTCCAGATGGTCGGATTCCAAGATGCCAATGCAGTCTCTATCGTCGTCGGTGGAACAAACTTCATCTTCACCGTGGTCGCCTATTTCCTGATTGACAGATGCGGACGAAGAATTCTCATGCTCGTATCACTTGCTGGCATGGTGTTTGGTCTAGCCATTGCGGCCATAGCGTTCCATTACCTCGATATCAAATTCGTCAACAACAGTGCTGTGGTCCAAGGAGGCGGTGGCTTCACCTCGTGGGGTATTGTTGTCCTTGTTATGTTGATGGTCTATGTGGCGTTCTTCGCTGTAGGATGCGGTTGTGTTCCTTGGCAGCAATCTGAGCTCCTGCCCATGTACGTTCGTGGTCTCGGCTCCTCCATCGCTGTCGCTACCAACTGGGCTGGTTCTCTTACCATTGCTTCGACGTTCTTGATAATGATGGAGAATATCACGCCAACCGGTACTTTTGCATTTTATGCGGCAATATCGTTTATCAGTTTCGTGCTTATCTACTTTTTCTTCCCAGAATTGTCTGGCCTGGGTCTCGAGGAGACTCAGTTGGTGCTCACTGGTGGTTTCAAGATCAAGCAGTCCCTTGCACTTTCCAAGGCAAGGAGAAAGAACCAATAGTGCGGTTTTCGAGTATTTTCCATTTATATCACGAATAGTTCTGTGGCTTCCACGTGTTAATTTATTTACTTTAGCAATTTTACAATGTATTTCCATATGAAATGAACACCTTATATCATGCAGCGGACTAAACGTGGGGTAGTCCGACCGGATATTTTGCGGCTGATATTAGCCTACCCCACGAAATTCTGACATCCCCCCCTCCGACAGAAGGAAGGCATATATAAATTATGGCTAAACACATCAAAGTTTTCGCCAAAAAATACAAGCATGCCTACAAAATTCAACCCTTTCGGCGATAACGCATTTCAGACGCGAGAAGATGTGCAGCAAGGCTTTGTAGACCTGTTCGAGCCACTTGTGCCTATGTTTTCTAAGGGAGGAGCTAGGGTTCGAATAGAAGAGACCGGAGCGTTCTGCGAGTTGATTTCTTCCGATCTTGAGGGATTCTCAAGGCCATTGTGGGGTCTGGTAGCCTACGTTGCTGGCGGTGGAGATTTCAAACATTGGGATCTGTACAATCGGGGCCTTGCCAACGGGTGTAATCCTGACCATCCTGAATACTGGGGTGATACCGAAGATCTGGAACAAAGATTAGTGGAATTTGCTGCAATTGGATTTGCCCTAGCTTATATTCCTGAGAAATTCTATGATCCGCTGCCCCAGAGCGATAAAGAGAATGTTTTGCGGTATCTTGTCCGAGCTAGCACTCGTCGTTATCCTACTACCAACTGGAAGTGGTTTCACGTCCTTCTCACCATCGGTCTGAAAAGGATAAATGCTTCTTATGACCATTCTGTCACTGAAAGTAACTTGGATGATATGGAGGCTTATTATTTGAAGGATGGTTGGTATGGAGATGGCCCCGATAAAAATGCCATCGACTATTACAACCCATTCGCTTTCCACTTTTATAAGCTCATGTACCTTAAACTTTGTCCTCAAGATAATGTGAGATGTGACATTTATCGAAAGAGATTAACCGAGTTCGTGTTTCAATTTGTTCACTGGATGTCTGATGACGGTGCAGCTCTTCCATTTGGCCGCAGCTTGGTGTACAAATTCGCGTGTGGATCTTTTTGGGGCGCTTTAGCATTTGCCGGAGAAGAAATACTGCCATGGGGCATTGTAAAGGGCCTTTATCTGCGTCATTTGCGATGGTGGGGTAAGCAACCTTTTGCTCGAGGGAATTCGGGAATAATGAGCATGGGCTATTGTTATCCGAACGCGGTAGTATGCGAAAGGTACAATTCACCTCAGTCCGCCTATTGGGGTACTAAAATCTTTTTCCCGTTGGTGTTACAACAGGATCATCCATTTTGGCAGGCAAAAGAGTTACCTCTTAGTGAGTTGAATAGACCGTCACTGCAACCCCTCCCAGTGCCTGGAATGGTTTTCTCTCATTATCCAAAAAATACTGTGGCTCTAGTATCCGGACCATACCAGCAAGGATCATATGTCAGATGGGTAGGGGAGAAATATGGTAAGTTTGCCTATAGTACAAGATATGGCTTCAGCGTCGAGACCAATGGAAGAAATTTCGCCGATGCCACATTGGATAACATGATTGGATTTGCAGAAGACGGGGAGTTTTTCAGATTTCGACTCAAATGCAAGGCAAAGATTTCAGGCGATGTATTGTATTCCATCTGGCATCCCTGGCGGGACGTCCAGGTCGAAACATGGTTAGTTCCCCGTGGAAAATGGCATGTACGGGTTCACCGAATATATAGCGCCAGAAATTTGCAAACAGTAGAAGGTGGATTCTCTATTTCTGCCTTGGAATCATCTGATAAGCACAAGAGATATGAGTCTGATAGGGCGTCCTATGTCATGAATAGTGAAGATATCAGTGGCATAGTCGAGCTTTCTGACAACCGCACTGCCATAACCACTACGCCTGAGCCCTCTTCATCGTTGTATTGGTCCAAAACTCTTGTTCCTCAGCTTAAGGGAAATATCAAGGCAAATCAAGTGACCATTCTCAAGTGTGCAGTCATTGCTCAACCCGACATAAGCTTGGTTGATTCAGATTGGCTCAGCCCTCCACGGGCACCATCTATGGCAGAACTGGAGATTATCAAGGAAAGCGGAATCCCAGTACTGTCCGATAACTAGAAGACGGTTGGACTACAACGCTGAGAATATGACGCGATTGCTCAAGAAAGTTATTTCACCGCTTGTGATTGTTTTCAAACCCGATAATCCAGCCACTATGAAAAATAATAGCTTTCAAAGTATTTGTATTAATCAAAAGACAAAAGTCTACGAAAGATTTCTAATTATGTATAAGTCATGAAGTGCGCGGGTATAATCCAACAGTATTTATGAAAGGAGAACTTCCAAACGCATTATAAACCGCCTATAAAATGGACGTTTTATTTATTAAACTCAAGTTCTACGCAGTTTAAATTCAGTATCCTTTGCCAAAATCCAATTACAGTTGAGTTACCCCCGTAGGAAATAAAGTCACCAGACTTTGGAATGTTACAAGCAACAGCCTACGTCGTGTCGTCCTCCAAAATTAAGGGTCTGGAGGGCGGGGAAGTCGTCGGAGCTGTGCCCCAATTAGGGTATCAAGGGCTTGCGGAAGGGCGTATAAGTGATATGTGGGTTGATTTCCTTAATTGATTTAAAACACCCTCTCCGCCAATGTTATATAAATCGCAAAGATTGTCCACCTGCTTATCGTCCTTCACTTTTATAGGAAAGCCACGGTGTCTGTTGTAGGCGGCCCCCCCTTGGATTTCACTATACCTCCGCCTATTTTTCCGCTCGTACAACTTCCGCGACCCATCTCCGGTCTTTGCCTCAAACCAACAAAATGGTGCAATACGAACTTGGGGAAAGATATTCAAAGCTGAAATCTGAGATCATTCGACCAAAGGATTACGAAGCAGTCAAAAAGTCATGGAAAAGGCTATTGGTGGAGCTGAATAAGAGCGTCGAGGAAATAGCAGCCGTCGGCCCCAACTATGTACCGTCGGTAGAGTGGGAGGACGTCTCAAAAAGCGGCAAATTTCCTCCCAAGACTGAAAAACTGTTCAAAGAGCGAGGATGCCTTATTATAAGAGGAGTGGTTCCTTCGGAGCAAGCTGTGGCCTGGAAAGAATCGCTAAATGACTACGTCACGAAACATCCTGCGCTCAATGGCCCCACTTTTCAGGAAGTCCACTGGTCAAAATGCCAGACTCAAGCTAGGTCTCACCCTAATGTTGTGAAATTGATGGAAATAGCAGGCAATATCTGGCTCATTGAAGACAAGGAAAATGCTCTTGTGGACACCGATATCTCCATTGTCTACCCAGATCGTGCCCGGATTCGAAAACCAGGGAAGGCAGTTTCACTTCCTCTTCACCAGGATTCCGGTTCTATTGAACGATGGGAAGATCCTCAATACAGAGAGGTCTACCGAGAAATCTGGCAAGGCCAATGGGAAGACTGGAATCCCTGGTTGTTGGATAGACGACTTGAAGGTCAGCAGGATCTTTACGGCGATCTAGGCATACAAGGCTCTATTTGCAGCACATTTCGAGCTCTTCAAGGGTGGATCGGTCTTTCTCCAAATGTAGCAGGAGAGGGAACGATCAAATTTCTACCAAACCTTCGTTATGTGGTGCCCTATCTGCTGCTCCGACCATTCTTTGATGGGGACGATCCGGATACTTTTAACACTACCAGCAGCTATTTCCCCGGAACCAATCCGGGCACAGGTCAATTCTTTGCTCCTAATGATGCCTTCCCTAAGCTTTTGCAGGAGAAGTCTGTCATTTCTATTCCTAACGTCAACCCTGGAGATTTTGTTTACTGGCATGCTGATGTATTGCATGAAGTTGACAAGGAACACAACGGCACCGGAGACTCGTCAGTGGCTTATATAGGGCATTGTCCTTTGACCAAGTACAATTTTCATACCCTCAAGGATAGTTCAGAAAAGTTCATTACTGGCGAAAAGCCTCGAGACTGGGCTCATGTGAACCTCAGATTGGGGCACGTTACTGAAAGTGACTATGACGATCGATCTATGCTGGACGACATACTCACAGAAAGGGGTCTTGAGTGTCTAGGTTTGAAGAAATTCGATACCTCTGATCCTAATTTGACTCCTGGCGCAAGGAAGGTCAGGGAGCTGGCCAATGTGGAGATGGCAAAATATCATCTCAAGGCATAGGGAAAAGTTGTACGAAACCCATAGGGAGCACTAGTTGAGAAACAAGGACAGATCAAATTCTTTACTATAGTGCTACACAATTGTCTTAACATTCTTCTTCTCCCGTTCATCGACTGTCAAGTAAAACACATCGGGCCGCGAATAATGCCCATTCGGATCGAAATCGTATCGTGCTTCAGGCAGAATCGAGGTATCGACCTCAGCCGTCAGCAATCCGGCCTCTCCAAGCAAAGGACCAGCGAGAATATCACCATAAGGACCAACAATTATACTTCCACCATTAATGGCATTTCGTCCCTTCTCCCAAGACTGGAATTCTAAGCCCTGCTCTTCAGGCGGAGGCTGAACCTGTACGGCACTGACCAGAAACATCCTACCCTCGTAAGCAATAGACCGCATACAAACCCTCCAGATTTCTCGCTCATCCACCGTAGGAGCAACCCATATATCGATATTCTTAGCATACATGGCAGATCTAAGCAAGGGCATATGGTTTTCCCAGCATATAGCACCGCCAATTCGTCCGGCAGGGCTTTCAACCACCGGTAACGTCGAGCCATCACCTTGACCCCAGATCAAACGCTCACTGCCGGTAGGCATCAGTTTACGATGCTTTGCAATATATCCCTTGATTGGATCAATATATATGAGAGTACAATATAGCGTGTTGTATTCCTTTTCAATCACACCAAGAGAAATAGCTGCTCCCGTACGAGCAGATAGCCTTGCCAATTCATCCGTCTCTTCGCCCGGGATGGTTAGGGCTTGAGAAAAGTATCCAGCAAACTCTTCACGACCAGACTGCAAACGATATCCAACATAGGTGCCAAACGTTGAACCCTTGGGGTATCCCCCTAGCGTTGCTTCAGGAAGAACTACCAGTGAAGCTCCAGACCTCTTGATCTCCGCTTCATAAGAGAGAATAATGTCCAAAGTTGCCCGGGTTCCTTTAGGAGAAGAGCCAATCTGAAGAGCAGCAACTGTCTTTTTAGCCATATTGATGATCGACTGTCCGGGACAACTTAACAAGTTCACTATCGGAACAAGTTTGAGTCGGTTGGTTGATCCGCCATAGCTTCAATTTCCAGCCGGCAGAGCGAGCGGCTTACCAGATCGATCAACCAAGGTCGGAAAATCTGGCGGCCAAATCTCCACTCAATGTCTACTATACCGAGTAGCATATCGTTGCTGATTGATTTATCGTTTCTCGTGCATGCAGACAATTGTCCTTTCTATAACTTTGGCCACTCTCTGGTATCTTTGCTACATACAATGTTGCCAGTGTAGGTTTGATCTGCCCCAGCTCGAGTCACCCGGACAAAAATGTCCGGGTCTTCTCCGCAGTTTAGCAAGACTCACCTAAACTCCTCATAAATAGATAGCGGCGCTGGAATCAACAAAAAAGCATGGTATTAGCATGTGTACGCTGTCGTACGCGCAAGATCAAATGTGATAGAAAGGCGCCCGCGTGTTCTCAGTGCTTTCGTACAGGTTTGCCGTGTGAATATGTTGGCAGGTTCAAGCAACGAGCCCTTGATCACCACACCATTGAAGAGTTGCACAAGAAAATAGCAGAACTTGAAGCTGTTAATTACGCTCTTAAAAGTAATTCACAAAATGCGTCGAAAACGGCGCATCGGAGTACGGAAGCTCGAAATGGACCAGCCGGTCAAGGGTCCAGCGGGACCCCACCTGCTCGGGAAATCTGCTCCGGAGAGCTGGATGAGGTCACGTCGGTGGCCAGTTATATATCCCTCTCTGCAGCAGGTGATACGAAATATCTTGGATCTTCCTCGGGCGTTTTATTTGCTGGAATTGTGAATGCCACGCTTTCCTCGGCAGGAAAACGGCCGCCGATCGCTGATGTTCCTATGAGATCTGGGGAAGTTCATCGTCTGTTAGCTCACGATAGTCCCGCTCAGTTCTACCACAATATGAGCTCCCATATGGATGATCATGATGGTAATGATGAAATATCAAAAGCCGACTATTTCAGCAAACCTCAAGCTACCAAGGCTGCTGCGTTGAAACTGGTCAATATTTATTTCGGCCATACTCAGCTAGTATATCCTATTTTAAATCGGGAAGAGTTCACGCTACTGTTTAATAGAATACATGATGAGCAGGGATACTATGCTAAAGACATCTACTCGGCATTTATTTATGATATGGTAATGGCTATCGCTTCTGTTGCCCTGAATAGGAATCAATATGCTGATGGCACCAGACAGAACAAGTATTTAAGGTCGGCTCTGCATAAGCTATCTGCAGCAATGTGCCAAGATGGCTTTAAGTCACTGGTTGCTATTCTTCTTCTGGCTGTTTATTCACTAATGCACGAATCATCTGCAGGTGTGTGGCAGCTGGTGGGAATTGCTATGAGATTGTGCCTTGAGCTTGGATTGCACGATGATTTCGGACATGAATCTTCTCTTTCTGATCCTGAATATTTTGAAGATGAAAAAAGGAGACGTTTGTTCTGGACCACTTTCACCCTAGATAGAGTTGTGAGTGTAACCTCGGGCCGACCACTGGGCATACAAGATAGTGATATATCTGTACACATACCGTCTCATCACACGGACGAATGCCTCTGGCTTCATCACCAACTTGCTGTTGAGGCAACTGAAGAGAGTTTCAAGAAGATGGCTAATACCGTCTGTGACTGCCCTCAGACTACTTGCTTTGTGCAGGTTCTAAAGATTCGTTCGTTGATGGGAAAAATATCGCGACTATTCTATACTAAGAGATATGACCAACCGACGGAATATCATGTCAAAATGAAGCAAGCGCTCAAAGAACAGCTGAATCTGTGGCATCAGGATATATTAAAGATGGGCCTACCATCGCCCCAGGAAGAGCCACAGGGCTATCAAGGTGGAGGAGGGTCCTGCTTCTCACAACTTTCATGGTATGAGATACTATACTATAACTCCAAGCAGTTGCTTAGCAGGCCATCTTTGGTATTTCCTATCATTGACGAAACCGATTTGTTTGAGGTTTTAGAGTCATCTTCTGGTACTCTCAATGTGTACACCTACTTATCGCAAACCCGACGACTCAACTACACTTGGCTCACCCTTCATTCTGTATTCATGGCTGGGATCAGCTTTCTCTATAGTGTAGGGAAGTTGATGTATCTACCTGGAGTCATGGAAAAGTTACCATCAAATGTTGCTCTGATTGATGAGACCAGAGCCTGTAGCAATCTTCTTACTTCGATGTGTGAACGATGGAATTTAAGTCCGGAAGCCCGAACTTTGTTCGACAAGCTATCTGCATTGGTTCTCAACGAATTCATGGAACAAAAGCTTAAGCACGAGCTGAACATGAGAATGGATATACCTTATGAGATACCTGGCCAGAATGGTCATCTCGACGAATCTGGAGACGTCTTCGTTGAAAAATTCGGTGAACTAGAAACGCTATTCGAAGGCCATTCTGACACATTCCATGGAGTTAATAACGGAGAACAGGCTATTACTGTTCAAGATTTATTTGAAGGGCTTGGGGAATACGAGGAATTCCTTTATGCGCCATCTCTTACATTTTGAGATATATATTTATATAATACTAAAACTTAATGCTATTTAGATTTTCACTGACCTTAAAATCAGCGGCTGTCTTCTCCTTCACTTCTTCAACAGTTACACCGTCAAAAACTTCTATTAATGTAAGTCCCTTACCAAGCTCCACATCAAATACAGCAATATCGGTGATAATTCGAGATACACATGCAGCTCCAGTCAATGGGAAATCGCATTCCTTGACAATTTTAGATCTGCCTTTCTTATCCACATGCTCGGTGACCACCACCACTTTTGTATTCGTAGGGTTGGCTACCAGATCCATTGCTCCGCCCATTCCTTTTACCACGCCAGGAAGGGCCCAGTTTGCAAGATCGCCTTTTTCTGAGACCTGCATTGCACCGAGGATAGTGAGGTTGATTCTTCCAGCTCGAATCATAGCAAATGAATCATCTGAACCAAAAAGAGCAGCACCTTTCATCAGCGTGACAGTTTCCTTTCCCGCATTGATATAGTCTGGGTCTTCATTGCCTTTATTAGGGTAAGGCCCAAGACCTAAAATTCCATTCTCAGACTGTAATATGACATGAACGTCTTCAGACAGATAGTTCGGGGCCAACGTAGGCATACCGATACCCAGATTTGCATAAGAGCCATCTTCGAACTCCAGGGCAGCTCGTTTGATAATGCGTTCTCTCTTCAGAACCGCTTCTTTTTTTTCGGGAGAGAGATCATCAACAGAAAGATCTTCCTTTTGCTCCTTAGCGAACTTGTAAATCTCAATCTGCTTAGGGGTATCTGACTGGACAATTCGAGTAACAAATACACCTGGGACATGCACGTCTTCGGGGGCAATTTCTCCAGGTTCAACGATATTTTCCACTTCAGCAATGGTTATTTTCCCAGCCCTAGCCATGGCACTGTTGAAATTTCTAGATGATCCTCTAAAATAGAGGTTTCCAAGTGTATCGGCCTTGTAGGCCTTGACAATTGAAACATCACCAATGAGGGCCTTTTCCAGCAGGTACTTTTTATTGTCGATCATCCTCGTCTCCTTAGGTTCGCTAGTGACAGCTACAGAGCCATCGGATGCATAACGGATAGGCAGCTTTCCTTCCTCGACCCAAGTACCAACACCAGTAGCAGTGTAGAACATGGGGATTCCTGCACCACCAGCTCTACACCGCTCAGCAATAGTTCCCTGGGGGGTTAATTCCAGTTCTATCTTACCCTTAAGATACATAGACTCAAAGGTTTTGTTCCCGCCAATGTATGAAGAGATCATCTTTTTGACCTGACCCGATTCAAGCAGTTTACTCAACCCCTGCCCGTCAATTCCCGCATTGTTAGATACTGCAGTAATTCCAGTCACATTGGTATCTTTCATGGCATTTATAACTGTGTCTGCAATGCCGCTCAGCCCAAATCCGCCAAATAGATAAACAGCATCGGACGGAAGATCACCAACTGCATCTTGGGCAGAGAAGATCTTAGAAGAGCTGTATCTGATACCCAGTACCCGAGGAAGTAGCCTGGAGTGATGGGCTTTGGTACTACAGAATATGTTTCGAGACACTGGCATTTTGATGTTCTAGCAGTTCGTTCTTTGGTTCAATCATAATTCCCCATCTCCCCGATATATAGTAGTGTGGTGTGGTTTCCCCGCACTCCCAGGATATTTTAGGTGGGGGATGTCGACGGGCCATTCTCGGATATGTCAGGATGATGCCTAAAATCAATGTGGACGATAGCAGACTATAGATTGGCGATTCTGTGAAACAAGCGGGTCGCATGGGGATAGGATTGGATCAAATCGATGCTTCGATATTATTATTATTAGGAGAATAATTTCATACGTTCCACCAGACAATTCGGTGCAAGAAAGTTTTTTTGACCATGCTGCACGCCGGAATCATCAAATAAGCATAATAATCATACAGCTCGATAACCATCGGCCTGATTCACGGCTCTACTAATCATACGACATAGTACCGCACCTTAACGGCTTCAAGACCTCTTTTGTCCGTGTTTCTGTCTCCAGAGAGTGGAGATCGCAATGACTTGACAGAGGGCCGCTGCGGCATGAAAGGCTTCATCAACTCAAAATTCGTAGTTGGTCTATTTTTCGCTCTCCTGCACAGCGGGAGTGTGGGCGAAATATTAAGATAAAAGGCGCCAGCGAAAAATAAGATATATACAGTGAAGCGTCTCCTCAATATGTGACAGGTGAAAATAGATCATGGATTGGTCAGATTGTGAAGAAGCTTATTGGAGCTCGAACTAGCCCACCAAGTCAATATACACCGAAAACGACTATCTCGATTTGAAGGGCGAGATATTCATTGTCACGAGAGATAGTGCAGGAATTGGCTCGAAGGCTGGCTCGAAGGCTGCCGAGTTCCTACTTGTAACCACGAAGTTAGGTTCGGTGCCTACAGCGAACTCAATTGTCTGCTTAATCGAGGAATCACTGTGCAAAGAACAAGCAAACTATTATCAACCCCGGGGAAGGGCCAGCAAGTGCAGAAGCGATGTATTTGCAGCAGCTGAAAGCTCAGGTGGAAATGAGACTTTGGAACACACGTTGAAGGCGCAGGCTACTTTTACCAGCCATTTGAGTGGCCCACGCGCATAATTGGCAGTTGTTCGAGCCGTATCAACTCCATGACGTTCACCAGTAACTCAACTTTCAATACACCTCCAACCGATCTACGGCTCGCAAATCATGTCTAGCCTTGCGATGCGATCCGACAGATAAGATTCAAAGATTTTATAGCTAAAATAGGTTTTGATTACTGTAATGTGAGAGGGATCGTTGGCCGTGTTTAATCAAATCGTTTCTCCGCTCCACTGGCGGAGTTTGAAAATTTAAACCAGCAAGCCGCTGGCAAAGAATATGTTCAAATAGTGGTTTACTGCAACAGTTAATTTTCCTCTGGGTGTTTAATATTTGAATAATAGAAATGGACTGGGGAGATTTCAAAGAATCGCTCGTTAGCGCCTGGCCCCCTAAGCCAAAATACACTGAGAAGGACTATCCCACTCTCAAAGGCAAGGTGTTTATAGTCACCGGAGGTACTGCAGGTATTGGCTTGAAAGCTACCGAGTTTTTACTGCAGAAGAGTGCCAAAGTATATATCACAGGCCGTACAGAGACCAAGTTGAATGATGCAATTGCTTCCTTCAAGGAGACGGTCCCCGATGCCATTGTTGATTACCTGGTAGTGGACTACGATGATCTTGCAACAGTTCGCCCTGGAATCAAGAAGTTTTTTGAGCAGGAGACGCAACTGCACGGGATTGTCCACAATGCCGGCGTTCTGGCTTCTCCTACCAGTCCAACTACCAAACAGGGCTACGAACAGTAACTGGGTGTTAATAACATAGCACCTCATTTACTACAGAAATACCTTGATCCTATTATCACGAAATCAGCTGTGATAAGCTTTGGAACGATCTTGAAAAGCAGGTTAAGCAGTCTTACCAGCCATTCAAGTGGCCCACGCGTATAATTCTAACACTAAACGAATTCGCGCAGAACCAGAGTTTTTTTGTATATATTTAAATCACAGTGTGAAGACTATTTTTTGTCTCTTTCCCTTTTGTTTGCGACATATGAGAACAGTATGCTAAGTCACCAATTGATTACACATCTCAAGCAGGCAATTGTTCAAGCCGTACCACTTCATGAAGGTTCACCAGTAGCCCAACCTGGAATGAACCTCCAACCGATCCATGCCCCGCAAATCATTTTTAGCCTAGCGATGCAATCCGGTAGATTAGTCTTTTTCATAGATTTACAGCTGTAATTGGCTTTCATGAGCCGCAATGAGAGAAGCACTGCTGATCGTGTGTAATCAAATCGGCTGGTGTTTCTTAGCTCCGCTCCGCTCCGCTCTGATTCACTCCACTGGCGGAGTTCGTATGGGCGACTCGCCAAGCCGCCTAGTAAAGAATAACTTAAATAGCGGTCAATCGCCACAGTTATTTTCCTCTGGATCTTTAATAATTGAATAATTAAAATGGATTGGACAGACTTCAAAGAAGGAATGATAGCCAGCTGGCCCCCTAAGCCAAAATTCACTGAGAATGAATATCCTGATCTCAAAGGAAAGGTGTTCATTGTCACCGGAGGCACTGCAGGTATTGGTCTGAAAGCTGCCGAGTTTTTGCTGGAGAAGAGTGCCAAAGTATATATCACAGGCCGTACAGAGGCCAAGTTGAACAAGGCAATTGCTTCCTTCAAGGAGTTAGTCCCTGATGCCAATGTAGATTACCTGGTAGTGGACTACGATGATCTTGCAACAGTTCGCCCTGGAATCAAGAAGTTTTTTGAGCAGGAGACGCAACTGCACGGGATTGTCCACAATGCCGGCGTTCAGGCTTCTCCTACCAGTCCAACTACCAAACAGGGCTACGAACAGCAATTGGGTGTTAATAGCATAGCACCTCATTTACTACAGAAATACCTTGATCCTATTATCACCAAAACAGCTACAACTTCCCCGGAAAACTCGGTTCGAGTAGTTTGGGTTTCTTCTGCTGCCCAGGTATGGGCCCCTCCCGCTGGCGGAATCCATTGGGATGACATAAACCTCAAAGAGAAACCCACCGGGATGACACGGTATGCCCAGAGTAAGGCCATTAATATATATCAGTCTATTCAATGGAAGAAGCACCATGCATCTGATGGTGTCTTGTCTCTTACAGTTCATCCTGGCACTATACGAACGGACGTGCTGAGACTCCAAAGCAAGTGGACTAGAAGACTTATTGGGTTATTAACGTATAAAGTTAAGTTCGGTGCCTACAGCGAACTCTATTGTCTGCTTAGTCCAGACATCACTGCGGAAAACCAAGCCAACTTTTATCAGCCCTGGGGAAGAGCCAGCAAGTGTAGAAATGATATTTCTGCTGGTGCTAAAGGCGAACTAGGCGACAAGCTTTGGAATTACCTTGAAGAGCAGGTTAAACCATTCTATCAGCCATTTTAATGAAGGTGCCTCGCGTTCTATGCTGTCTAGGTGGGCTTAATAGAAACTATATAGATATATATATCTATTTCAACAGTGTAGAAGACGCCTTTTATCGATAAATTCGAGCTACGTAAAGAGATATTTCAGTTACACGTTTCATTTTGAATTTCTGCCCATCTCCAGCTATCTCTAGTTCGTAGGCCAATTGAGCAGATTGGTTGTCCATAACTTCTTGATTTGATCAGCCATCGGCAGCGCGGCGATACGGCGGCACGGTAGCGCGGCTACCAATTCCGCATTCATCTCCGCTCCGCTTTAAATATGGAGTTTCAGGAGACAGCGTCGGACCACTCTATTATAGTTCACCATGAATTGGGAAGATTATAAAGAAGCAAGCTATAGGGCTATTTGGCCCCCTAGGCCAAAATACACTGAGAATGATTATCCTGATCTCAAGGGTAAGGTGTTCATTGTTACTGGAGGCACTGCAGGTATTGGTTTGAAAGCTGCCGAATTCTTATTGGCAAAAGGCGCCAAGGTGTACATCACCGGGCGTTCGGAGATAAGAGTGACTAAAGCCATATCCGCCCTCCGCGGTGGAGTTCCTGACGCCATTGTAGATCACCTGTTACTTGACTACAACGATCTTGAAACGATTCGTCCCGGAGTTAAGAAGTTCCTTGACCAAGAAACGCAGCTGCACGGAGTTATTCATAATGCTGGAGTGTTGAGCCACCCCTCTGGAAGCAAGACCAAACAGGACTACGAAGAGCAATTGGGCGTCAACAGTATAGCCCCACATTTGCTTCAGAAATATCTCGATCCTATTATCAAGAAGACTGTTGCGGTTTCCCCGCAGGACTCGGTTCGAGTTGTCTGGGTATCATCGGGTGGACACTATTGGGCACCTTCTGATGGCGGTATTCAGTGGAATGACATTAATTTCGAACAGAAACCCGTGGGGTTTTTCCAATATTGCCAGAGTAAAGCTATAAACATCTATGAATCCATTCAGTGGAGGAAGCACTATGCATCCTATGGAGTTTTGTCTCTGGCCGTTGATCCAGGCAACATTCGATCCGAGATTCTAAGAAACCAGAGCTCCTTTGCCAATAGATTGTTCTGGTATTTTATCTATGACACCAAGTATGGTGCTTACAGTGAGCTCTATTGCCTTCTCAATCCTGAAATCAGTGTGGAAAACCAGGCGAACTATTATCAGCCTTGGGGTAGAGCCAGCAAGTGTAGAGCCGATATTTCTACAGCTGCCGAAGGCGAAGCCGGCGAAAAGCTTTGGAACTACCTTGAAGAGCAGGTTAAACCGTTCTATCAGCCTTTCTGAACGTCCATTCTGGGTTCTATCTATCAACGAACTAACGGTGTACTTTCTATCGCACTTACATGGACAGCGGTGAATTACAATTCGGCTGAAAAGAACACACTTTGATAATTTTTATTCGACACCGTACATATTTGCAATAAATAATTACAGAAACTTCAGGGGCAGTTGTTTCAGCATTACAGCTCAACGGCTACATCATTAATTAGGTCAACCTCCAAATTCTACCCACTCAAGGCATTCTCTGCTTATTATATCTAGCTAGTGAATTGAGCGGACCAGGCGGTGTTATTCGCAATTTAACCCCGGTTTTTTCCTTCTAAACTATATCCCACCTTTCCATCAGGACGACGTTTGGCAAATTCGAAATAGACATGCCGTTCTAGAACGATAGATGTGACGCTCCGTCTGGTGAGCGGGGTTAGGAACCTATGGAAACGCACTCGAACTACTGTTGGTCATCGTATCCAACGGTAATGACAAGGCTGAGTATGCGCTTGTTAAATCCGCCAGAATCTGGTGCAGATCTATCCGCTCCGCATGCGGACGGGGTGCGGCTTGAAACGGTGAATCACGCCGCTCCATCAGAGAAAGTCTATAAAAACCCAAGAAGCAGCCCTTTCCTTTATTCTATAATTCATCAGAGAAGGATATCATTAATTAATCAATAACAATCATGGCTTGGATAGACTACAAAGAAGCGTTTATAGGAAGTTGGCCCCCTAAGCCAACATACACTGAGAATGACTATCCTGATCTCAAGGGCAAGGTGTTCATTGTCACTGGAGGTACTGCAGGTATTGGCTTGAAAGCTGCCCAGTTTTTGCTGGAAAAAAGTGCCAAAGTGTACATCACTGGACGTACAGAGGCCAAGTTGAATAAGTCTATCGTCAGTCTCAAGGAGTCAGTCCCTGATGCCATTATTGATTACCTGGTACTAGACTACGACGACCTTGAAACAGTTCGCCCTGGAATCAAGAAGTTTCTTGATCAGGAGACGCAGCTGCACGGAATTGTCCACAATGCCGGTGTTATGGATCCACCTTATGGAACAACTACAAAGCAGGGTTATGAACAGCAATTGGGTGTGAATAACATAGCACCACATTTGCTGCAGAAATATCTCGATCCCATTATCAAGAAAACCGCGGCAACTTCTCCAGAAAACTCTGTTCGAGTAATCTGGGTTTCTTCTGCTGCCCAGTTATGGGCCCCTGCCGACGGCGGAATCCAGTGGGATGATATTAACTTCAAAGAGAAACCTGCCGGTATTGTGCGATACGGCCAGAGCAAGGCAATTAATGTGTATCAGTCTATTCAGTGGAAGAAGCACCATGCATCCGATGGTGTATTGTCTCTTGCTCTTCACCCTGGCAATATTCGAACAGAGCTTCAGAGGCATCAAGTGAGCCTCGTTCAGAATTTGAGTTGGTATTTTATTTGGGACGTTAAATATGGTGCTTATACCGAACTATATTGCCTGCTCAATCCCGAACTCACTGCTGAAAATCAGGCCAACTTCTACCAACCCTGGGGTAGAGCCGGCCATTGCAGAGCCGATATTTCCACAGCTGCTGAAGGTGAAGCGGGCGATAAGCTATGGGACTACCTTGAAGAAGAGGTTAAGCCGTATTATAAGTCATTTTAAATAATAGTGTCTCAACTCTACATTTGAGCCAGAACATCAAAGATAGCCTAACGAAGCAGCCTGTTTTTTTTCAGGAAAATTTATTTAATATCAAAAAATTATTTTTTAGCCTAGCGGGCTATTTTCTGGAACATGCCACTTCCTCTTTCCCATGGAGCTTAAGCAGTCGCTAGATCGACTTGTTCGCACACCAAAATCCCGTCCTCGACAACGCTACCAGCGTAGACCTTGTGCCTTGAGGGATCATAAACAGTACCAGTGATGCCTCTGAGTAATTCACCGGAGCCTTTGACAAGCTTGACAAGCTTTGTATAATCCGAATCAGCAGTAAGCACATGGGACATGAACGAAGGCTTGGTATTGAACTTGTGTAACTTTGCCAAGAACTGGAATGTATCAGGCATATTATTGATGAGAATGTTTTCTTCAGAATCGAGGGAGAGATTGTCAATGAGAGAGCCGGTCTTTACTTCGTGAGACTTTGTAAGACTACCAGTCTTCCTATCGACGGCATAAATGTCAACGACACCAGTTCGGCTGTCGCCGACAAAAAGAAGGTTCTTTTTAAAGCTGTATCTCAAGCCATTCGCATATGCGTACTTCTCTGCCTTGACTTCACATTGAGGCTCACCATTTTGATCCAATTTGCAATAGAGGATATTAGAACCTTGGTACGGGGAGTAAAGAAAATCCTCCGCTTTTCTTTTCCATCCAGTCTTATGCTCATGATCATTGGTAACGTAAAATTCGGTTTCCGATATTGGAGCAATTGCGTTGGGCGTAATGATCATTGGATGCCTATAGTGCCTGATGAACTCGAGCTTGTTGGAATGTACATTGTTGTGTCTGAATAGAGAAATAACGGAACCTTCAGGTAAATGGTTAACGAAAAAAAGGTGTCTTTCTCCTTTATCGTTGATAAAAAGATTGAGGCCATGGCTGATAAACTCGTCAGTGTAAGGCGGCTCAAACTCGGCCGTAACATATTTCTCGGTTTTCAGGTCCAAAATGACAATGGCATCTTGCTGTTCGTGTTGGTGATCAAACAGAGCTAGAGGAGGAAAGTATGTGGCTCTATTTGCAGGATCAGCTGCAGCAAAGTATAGATGGTCATATTCAAAGTCAATAATCAAGTCTTCTGCAACTCCTGGCCCAGAGATAAGTCGACAATGATCTGCGTTCTTGACATCAGCGTAGTCTTCGTATCGTCCATCTCTGCCGATGGTCGTCCAGAGGAAAATGGTGTCCATGATGGAAATGCCATACTGGATGAACACGAATCCAAGCAGACTAAAAATTATAAAAGTCGGGTTAGCCATTGCTACAATAGTTGCAAAGAAATATATCTGCGAAGTTAAATACACTGTTGCGTTTCCCCCTCCTCGTTTTCCCCGCCGCAATAAATACAAAGCTTTTCATCGTAAGTTTCCAGAATCCATCGAAGGGCGGCCCGAACTCTTTCCCGATATTGTGGTGGCTCTTTACCCCTTTGGGATCTAGCAGATTTACCCCACAAAAAGTCGGAATAATTTTAGCCGAGCTACAGATCAGTCTTTTGAATGCTCAACAAACATGCAGTGAAACTCTTCATGTCGGTTTTCCATATGAAGGAAGGTGGAGGAATAATTTTCCCGGCCCATAAGCCAGCGAATCTGCCTGTAGAAGCAGCACCAATAAGCTTGGTTAAGGAAGTGTCTGCCGGCATATCTG
This sequence comes from Zygoascus flipseniorum, assembly GCA_030565365.1. Taxonomy (NCBI): domain Eukaryota; kingdom Fungi; phylum Ascomycota; class Dipodascomycetes; order Dipodascales; family Trichomonascaceae; genus Zygoascus; species Zygoascus flipseniorum. The sequence continues at coordinate 134,153 of JAJMBR010000021.1, read as the reverse complement.
TCAATAAAGACGGTAAATAGCTATAGATTGTCTGAATTAGGCGGTGTACTAAATAAATGAATGTGACATAACAGGGCTTTCAATATAACGTTCCATGGAATTTGTCAAGCAAACCAATCACACCATAATTGACCCTAAATTTCTCGTGATGAGCATCATGGAAACTTGCCATGTTGAAAAAGAAGTCGTACCCGGAATGCACTGTAGCAGTTTCCACAGATTCCATTGCTATGAATAGCCATACTACCAGTAAGTGGCATTTCAGAATTACCGGAGGAATAACGATTGGTAGAATATTGGCAAAAATGTGCTCCAACGGATGGGCATATTGTGAAGCAAACGACACCGGCGCCGTATACTTGTGGTGAAATTTATGTACTCGCACGTAGAAGAACTTCGAATGAAAAGTTCTGTGCACGTAATAGAAAGACAGCTCTCTCATCATCATACACATGATCAACTGTCCTACAACTGTTTTCCAACCAGGAAGCTGCTCACTAACCCCCACACCACTGTGGAGCCATCCTTTTTCTTCCCCGTAAACTGAAGCGGCTTGCAACGTAGCTGCAAATAATGTATTCCTAGCAGCTACTCGCATGGCTTCGAATATTTCTTCTTTGCTAGGTTGTTTTTTGGCATTTTGGATCTTATGCTTTTGTGAAAAGTGCGGGCAAAAGACATCGATCAGAACATAGATAATGCTCGGCAACCAAAAAGAGGCTACGTTCACAAGAAGTCCGCCAAAGAGTCTGATTTGCCACAAGTCATATGTGGAAAGTACGCTGGACCAAATTCGCTGAATCATAATGAGAGAAAATGATAGAGTTATCACAGCCTGGATCGTGATGTTTTGGGTTAGTGCGGGGATCTACTCTTCTTATATATTCACCCTTGTCCGGTACGGCTACGGGAAAGATTCAGAACAACCTCGGACAATAGCTTATGTGTGAGTTTATTTGGTCCCAGAAGGACAGAATAAATCGAAGCCTGCAATATGTATTCAAAGATCTAATTCTAAATGTCTGCCAATCTCTTGCCTGCTTTATCAAATCTGGCTGTCTTTCCACTAATTAAACATTCCTGGAGGGTCTTGCCCCACTTAAGAACTTCCACATTTGCTTGCAAAGAAGCGGGGATTTTTTTTCCTTCCAGAACATATCTGGCGAAGGAGCTCATCTCATTCACAAATGCCAACTCAAACCGACCGTAAAAATCACTCTGTACTTCATTTATGATACCACGTTCATCGCATACCGTAGCCAAGCTCTTGTGAGGGTTCTTGTTCACAGAGATTTTGCCCTTGGTTCCGATGATCTCGGTGAAATCATCCTGACCATGTGTCATCATTCTGGAAGCGTAGAAATTGGCAATTCTGCCATCGTGAAACTTAATAATGGCCATTGCATTGTCACAGTCGTTATACTGAGCAAGTCCTGGGTAAATTGAGCAGTTGCCTACAGCCGACATTGACTCGGGCCGGGCTTCAGGTCCAAAAAAGTACTGGCAAAGATCCAGATCATGGATAGAGCAGTCCACAAAGATACCACCGGAATTCTTAGCAAACTCTACAAAGAATCCAGAGTTATCCTGCTTGTCACAAGTCTGAGATCGAAACACAGTTGGCTTGCCGATCAATCCTGAGTCGACCTTGTCATGGGCATCGAGATACGAAGCGTCATATCGTCTGGAAAAGCCACACATAATCTTGAGTTCGGGTTTCTTCTCCGCAGCTTCGGCAACCTTCTGAGCGTCTTCAATGGTAGTGGCCAGCGGCTTCTCGCACATGACGTGGTAGTTTTTACCGATAGCCTTAATTGTCTGATCCGCATGAGTAGAGGTAGTAGAAGCAATCAGTATAGCATCAATTCCAGGATGCTCAAGCATTGCATCATAGTTATCATAAAGAGTGACTCCATGAGGAACCAAGTGCTCTTCAGCCCAGACCAGATCAGACTGCATGATGGAGCATCCGGCCACTAGGTTCAGATTTGGAATTCGCTCCAAAATATTGATGGAGTGATATTTTCCTATTCTTCCGAGGCCGACGATGGCAATATTCACTACTCTAACGCTTCCAGTCATTTCGAAGTGAGTTTCTTTCCTGAATATGCTAGCTCAAAATGCGAATAAAGTTATTTTATATTTCCAGAATCTGGGGTTCCCTAAATGTACCCCACGCTCAATGGGAACCGCTGCCGCATCTGGAAGCAATCATTCAGGATTTCTCCTCGGAGAAATTCCCGGCAGCAACGTGGCTGCACAACGAGCAGATAGCTTAGGGAAAATACGTCGGGAATTCACCGAGTGCAATTCCGATATATTATTATTGCCTCAAATGTTCGTGGGACTCGGGTGGGGTACAGTAACCTTCCCCGCAGTTTTACGATCTGACTAAATCAGCTGCTACAGGCAATCTCATTCTCTTTCCAACCTGGAACAACTAAATAAATACGAAGGCTTATATCTAGTTTAATGGTCAGGTTGTGTTGTATCCTAGGTTATTTCAGATTTCAAGCTTCAGATCATTCAAATGCAAGCTGACCAATAAACAAAAGCGCATCTGTGAAGGGGTCCACTGTTTAGATCTGCCTGTACTTGTTTTCTTCGGCCAGTTTCGCCCATAACACATAGCAGAGCTGTAAAATGCTCCTATAGAGTTTAATGCAGTATAAATAATCTGTGTGAAATGTAAGAAAACTTACAGCAGGTTATCCTCGGTTGCTGTTAATTATGCCTGGGTGACGTTATGCAAGCTATTTAAGAGCTCTATTTAAGACCGCTTTGAGATATGCAGCCCCCTGAGGACCAAACAAGTAGGTTTACATTCTAAGCAAGAATAACCAATTACAAGAAGCTATAATGACAAGAAAGTTCTCGCGATTAAATCACATTCTCAATGAAGAGAAATCGGCGGTTCTCTGTGCTCTTCTCATCCACTCGCCAAGACCTTGTTGTTGGGGTGCCTTTTATCTCCGTCGGTATGCGTTCCTACTACATTGCGGGTTCCTGAATAAAATACCACCGAATAACATGTTCAAAGACCCAAAGATAAGAGAACTTCGCCTTGGTTCAACTTTGTTCTCGCTCAGAAAACAGTTTAATAGGTCAGTTACTTTATTTTGACCACGATCTACTATTGCTCCATATAATTGGCCCTTAATACCTGTGTTAGAAGAAGCTGGCTCGATCCGTTTGAACGCTATTAAGGTGCGCCCACTGGCCGTCGGCCCCCAGTCCCTGCAATCACAATGCTTATCGCTGCACACTGCGAAGGCTGCACCGTCTAGCCAAGACTTAACTGTGATACAGTTTTATCTCCGACAGCCCGATTATAAAAGGTGCATAATCGCCTCAGTAGATTGGTCGCAACTCAGGGCCTGAGCTTGAATCGAATATCCGCACCCAATGCACCTTAATATTGACTCGCTAGTATTCATTACATCTGTCCTGTTGGCTAGTGCAGATGCTGGTACTCCTTACCGAGAAAAGCAGTTTTCCCAGACATCTTTTGACAAGTTCAACTTTCTCAAATATACTGGAGGTTTCGGGCCTTATGTTGAAGGTGCCGGATATGGACTTTCTCGAGAGCCTCCTGGAGGGTGCTCGGTAGACCAGGTCTTTCTTTTGTCTAGACACGGGGAGCGATACCCTGATGCATGGGATGGAACCGAACATGCAGAAGCACTCGAAAAGCTTGACAATTACTTGGATCAAAACAAAACCCTTTCAGGGTCCCTTGCTTTCTACAAGGATTGGAATAATTTTTTAAAGACCGATAAAAATTGGTGGTCTCAGGAATCGTTCTCTGGGCCATATGCTGGTTTGTCCAGCTCTTATGCCCGAGGTCAAAACTTCCGATATAGATATGGGCACTTGTGGGATGAACAGCAAAATATTCCCATTTTTGCTTCCGGTTATGAGCGTGTTATTAATACTGCGAGATCATTTGGGCAGGGCTTCTTTTCGTACAACTACTCTGAATCCGCCTACCTGAACATTATCTCAGAGGACGCATCCTGGGGTGCAAACAGCTTGACTCCTACATGTGGAGGTGATCTTGGTGAACAGAGCTTGTGCGATAATGTCACAGGCATTTTGCCAGAAATGCATATTGCTGCCGACCGATTGAATAAGGAAAATCCGGGTTTGAACTTGAATGCCACTGATATATATAACATCATGGGTATTGCGCCTTATGAATTAAATGTTCGTCCTTACACCCCTTGGTACGAAGTTTTTACGGACGAAGAATGGGTATCTTATGGTTATGGAGCCGGTGACCTGTATTATTACTATTGTGCCGGCCCAGGCCTTCCGGCAGCAAATGCCCGAGGATCTCTTTATGTCAATGCAACGGCCACTCTTATGGAAGAAGGACCCGAGAAAGCCGGCTCTTTGTTCTTTAGTTTCACCCATGATACTGACCTCACACGTGCACTAGTATCTCTAGGTCTGTTCATTCCCGACGGGGACTTAGACATGGAGAAGGTCCAATTTATCAACAACATGTACAAAGCAGGCGATCTTAGTCCAATGGGTGCCAATCTTGTGATTGAACGGCTGACTTGTGACACTACAGCCATTTCTAGTGAGGGCCAATATGTACGAATAATTCTGAATGATGCGGTTGTGCCTATCGATGGCTGTACTGACGGTCCCGGCTTCACATGCAGCTTATACAAATATACTCAATACCTAAACTCTACAGTGCAAAACTTTGGCGATCACTGCACGGTACCAAATGGAGCGCCTACATACTTGGACTTCTTTTGGAATTACAACAAAAGTACGGAATATAACTGGCAGAACGGATACATTCCTGCTGGGCAGACATTGACAGATGGTTACTAGCTTCATAACAGGCAAAACAGACAGATCCTGCCGTTAATAAGAATTCAAAAGAATACAAACATATAATCAATCCTTTATGCGGGCCGTCGGACTTAGACGCCTCCTATGTACCTCATAAGTAATCCAGACGCCCAGATCATGCCTGCCTCCAATCGTGGAGGCACTGTCGGTAATTGAAGGCCGGATCAGAACGGCAAACTCCGAGTTGTGGAGGCTTTGATGTACTGAGGCCTCGGGAGAAAGGCTGGAGACAGTTTTAGACGGAAAAATTTTCTGGCCTTGATAGTAAACATAAAAAACAGGGTCGTACATGCCATACTACATATCAGCGATTGCTACGCCACAGTGCCACGATGCGATGCGATCTTATGGGTCTACTGTTTAGGGGTAAATCAATATCTCGAGCAGCTGCGGGAACGCGATATGGAAGGGAAGGGGGGTTTGCTTTTTGTCGGGACTCGGAAAAAGTCCTACAGGAATATTGGATCGAAAGGAAAAATCATTACAGTCACGAGCCCAACCGCAGCAGGCGACTGAATACCAAGCGAAAAAAGATTATTCTGCGCCCGCACTCGCCCAGTAGATTAGACTCTGAGGCCCCAGCTCATGTGATGTTGGCCCGGTGGCTAGTTTGTTTAGGCTTGGCCCACAAGACCCTACGACTGTAGCGATATGCAGGTTTGGGGCCTTAACCAATCTGGGTGAGAATCGACCACTAAACTAGCCACCTCGGATACCTCAAATGGGCAGATGTAGTAGCTTTAGCTTCAACCTGCAGTTGATCTGGAGAAAATGGCCGTCCCAACATAGAATGTAGTACAAAGAATTTCACAAAATGGCTAGACTTTGGCTCGTTAACCTTGCTATTCTTCCCAGCCCAGCCCAGCCCAGACCACACCATGCCAGGCCCTTGTTAGGACAATTTTGTTTGCCTGCCTTAGCAACGTCGGGACCCGCCCGTAGCGATGGGGAAGGGAATAATTATTTTGTTTTGCCGCCACCGTTTGTCTCAGCCCCTGGTCAATGGGCGAAAAACACCGCTCGAGCTCGGATCCGCTTCCGACCACCATTAATACCGCGGGTTCAATAGTCACTCCATGGGTGTTCCCTAATACTTAAGGTTCGACGCCTCTTCCCGCATACGGAAAGTCGCCCACCGCTAGATTCATAATATAATAACATTTTCTTCTCCCTCATCCAGTACCAACCTACGCACCTGGGGGAGTGGAGTAATTTTTTTGTTTTTGAGAAAACGGTTGTAACAGTTCTCCCTTTCTTAAATCCCTCCTATTGCCCTGCAGGCGGCTCCACGATTAGAAAACCAAACGGTAAGACAACAGATGGGACTCGAAGGGTCCCAAAGCTGCGACATCTTTTTTATCTTTTGTCCTTCATCCCCTAAACCAGACTACGTCTGCCTTCAATAAACGAACAGGATCTAACGATAGATTGCTACTGATCCCAAGATCTGCTTTTCATATTTCTATCTCCTCGTGGTACTTGCTGAAAATTGCCATCCCCCAAACACTTTTAGTTGACAAGTCAACTGAAACCCGCGAGAAAGCAGCTTAACCTAGGACCAGCCGTCGCCAAACAAGCGAGCCCAGTTCACGGCCTCACTTTTGATCTTTGTTGAAATTCTACTTTTTTGGCCCTGCGGTCAATCTGAATATTAACAGAACTCTTTCTTCTGCTCTCTTACTGTTATTGTTACTGCTAAGCTGCTACTCAATGCTCCTCTTGCTGTGATGACTACCAACAAACAGTATAAGCGTGCCGCCTACTCTCATAGTGGGTGCGCCCATTGCAAGAAAGTTCGACAAAAGTGCGACGAGAAGAAACCGTCTTGCACTGCTTGCCTCAATCAGCAGCAGGAATGCGTATACCTACAGCATATCGTCATGTGGACTCCCAGGCAAAAGAAGGAGCCTACTGCAACCAGAGCCAAACTCCAAGGCAAAAGCAGCAACAAACCTCCACCGTCTACTACCACGAAGATCTCCACTACTTCACCCCCTTCTGCATCTTCGACTTTTACAGTCACCTCTACCAATAACGCCAGCGCCGTCTCCCTGCAGAGCAATGACGTTTCTAGCCAAAAAATGGACTCTCAGTTGCAGCTCATTCATGAAGTGCCTCCACAGCAACAGCAATGGGCCGAGAACAAGCCGTCTGTCATCCCTCAGTCGCTCCTCCCGATTCCGCAAGATAATACTTCCTCTGCTAATCAATCACAGGAATCTAGCATGAATGTACTAGCTACAGGGCTGCTTTCTCAGGACTATCGTGCCCTTTCATCGTCATCGATGCCAGCAAATGCACAGTCGCACTATAGTCCCAATCCCCTTTCTCCCTCAAATTTCTTCAGCAGTCCAGGGTCCTCGTCGGGCTCTCTTGCCAGAGTAGAAGGAGGCATATCTCCCGAGTCTACCGATGATAATGCCCCCATCAGCATAGAGGCTCTGTACAATATCCCTCAGTGGACGCAGTACGGAGTGACAGAATGGAAACGAATTATGAGAGGCTACAGGCCCAGTTCCTTTACGAACGAATACGATATGCAAAAATTCATGGAATACGTTTTCCTACGCGCAAAATGTGGCTTTAACTATCCCTTTGGGGTCGACGAAAACAATCCTTTATGGAAGAGTATCATGAGACTGACGCCCAAATTCGACCATTTACGGTATGTTGTTCTGTCTGTGGCGACCAATATTCTTCAGTATGAATGCCGGTGCTCGGAATGGGCTCCCTATCGAAGGAAGTACATGGACAATTGTATGCAGTCCCTCATTGTCAGCATTTCTTCATATACTACAAATGATGAGATCAGTACTCTCCTCGCTACCGTGATGATTTTGTATTCTGATAGATCTGCCTCTGTAGGCAATAAGTGGCGGCTACATTTGAGAGGTGCCTTGGAGCTTTTGAATGCTCGAGTCCCCGAAGTTCCCGGCACCGACGACCTATTTGGTGTTCTCCGATCATGGTTCTCATTGGCAGAGACTTACGCCTGGATTTCTTCCCCCAATGGAGGAATAATATCTCTCGATCAAGCTATGGATGTTCTGGATGACTCCAAATACGCATACCACGTTGAGGGCCTAGTGATTGGCGGGTTTAATACCTTCAAGTGCTATGGACAGTCGTTGGTGTACTACTTTGCCAAGGCTGCTACACTAACCATTGTCATGAAACAGGGGGGCCAGGAAATTGACCAGAATGAATGCTACGAACTAATCAATGGTGTTGAGGGTCTGGTCAATGAATCAATGGACTTGTCGGCAGTAGTGAACCCGGCTGATAGATTGGCAATGACAGCATCTCACAAAATCCACTGTTTTGCTCTGCAACTGTATATTCTTCATAGACTACTGGGACATGCAGTTGGGTCCAAGATAGTTCAGGATAGGTTAACGCTTATCGCTCCGTTGATTCAGAGTTTCCCATTTAGCGAGACACTTGGAGTTACTATTCACTGGCCAGTGTTTATGGCAGGCACCTGCTCGGTGCATATTGAGACGAGGACCATTGTTGAAACACATCTCAACGAAGTTATATCCGTGGGTCTCAACGTTGCCAGAAACTCTTTGTTCCGTCTCCATAAGTACTGGGAGCTGCACGACGATGACAACCCAGATGTGTATATCGATGATACTGACTCTATAGCATTCTAGAGGTTTTTCTTCTGCATACCAGGATGATTTTATATAGTTTTTATTGGAGCACCGGTTACGGGGATGTCGATTGATTTTTCTATGGACGTAGTATTTATGATTTTGTGTATGCATTATGTATATATATGATTGATATATTTTTTGGGCATCGTTCCAGTGGATGGTGGCAACCGAGATGTTAGCATTCCGATTGCTTCTATTTAACATTGGAAGAAAAGATGGCTTATTTATTAACACAGTCGGATTGCAAATATAAAAATATAAAATAATACTGTCAACCGTACATATCTATTAGTTTGATTTGAAATTGCTAGCCTTTCATTTGTAGAAATTTGTCAGTCTCACAAATACGCATACCCAAAAAAATTTGTTCTTTCTTCACCAGACTCCACACCACGGTACTACCAGATCCTCAGCGCTGGAACCGAGCGAGCGCTGCTAAATTTCAATTTTCGAGCCGAAGTTCTTGGACAATCAAATCAGTTAGTAATAACTGGAATTTTCACCTGCATACATAGTAGTAGCGACGGCCATTTTTGGAGATCACCATGTCTGAAAAACTGACACGAATTGCCATCATCAACGAGGACAAATGCAAACCCAAAAAATGCAGGCAAGAATGCAAAAAGGCGTGCCCGGTCGTCCGAACCGGAAAGCTGTGCATTGAAGTTACTCCTGAGTCCAAAATCGCGTTTATATCCGAGAGTTTGTGCATTGGTTGTGGTATTTGCCCTAAGCGATGCCCTTTCGGAGCCATTCATATCATCAACTTGCCCACCAACTTGGAGAAGGAGGTTACTCATCGATACTCTGCCAACTCGTTCAAGTTGCACAGACTTCCCACGCCTCGTCCTGGTCAGGTCTTGGGGCTTGTGGGCACAAACGGTATTGGAAAATCCACTGCTCTACGAGTTTTGTCAGGCAACATGAAGCCCAATTTGGGCCGATTCGAAGATCCTCCTGATTGGCAGGAGATTCTGCAACATTTCCGAGGCAGTGAGCTGCAGAATTATCTTACTAAGGTGCTGGAAGACGACATTAAGACCATTATCAAGCCTCAATATGTTGATAGTTTGTCACGAAGCAAGTCTATTGCGAACAAGATTGTAGGCGACTTGTTGACTGGTCGAAATGATCGAGAAAAGGATTATGAGAAGATTTTAAATGCTCTACAGCTTAAGGGTGTTCTGAAGCGAGAGCTAAACCAGCTTTCTGGTGGTGAATTACAGCGATTTGCTATCGGTTTGACTGCTGTGCAAAAGGCCGATGTTTATATGTTCGACGAGCCCTCTTCCTATTTGGATGTCAAGCAGAGACTGAATGCTGCGCATGTCATTCGAGGTCTTCTGCACGATACCTGCTACGTCATTGTTGTCGAGCATGATTTGTCTGTGTTGGATTATCTATCTGACTTTGTGTGCATTCTGTACGGTGTGCCTTCAGTGTACGGTGTTGTCACACTGCCAGCCTCTGTGCGAGAAGGTATTAACATTTTCCTGGACGGTAACATTCCCACCGAGAATTTGCGATTCCGGGACGAAGCTCTTCAATTCCGAATTGCTGAAGCTGCTGAGATTCTTCAAATTGATCAGGCTCGATCTTTCAAGTACCCCACCATGGCTAAGACCTTGGGAGATTTCCATTTGTCCATCAAGGGAGGAGAATTCACTGACTCTGAAATTATCGTGATGATGGGAGAGAATGGTACGGGTAAGACAACATTCTGCCGAATGTTGGCTGGTGCCCTTGCTCCAGATAATGGTCAAAAAGCGCCATCTCTCAACATTTCCATGAAGCCTCAAAAGATTGCACCCAGATTCACAGGCAGTGTTCGACAATTGTTCTTCAAGAAGATTCGAGCAATGTTCTTGCATCCCCAATTCCAGACTGACGTTGTCAAGCCTCTTCGAATCGATGATATTATAGACAACGAGGTCCAGACTTTGTCTGGTGGTGAATTGCAGCGAGTTGCCATTGTTCTTGCACTTGGTATGCCAGCTGATATTTACGTTATCGACGAACCTTCTGCATATCTTGATTCTGAACAGCGTATTATTTGCTCTAAAGTTATCCGACGATTCATTCTCCATTCTAAGAAGACCGCTTTTATTGTGGAGCACGATTTCATCATGGCTACATACCTTGCTGATCGAGTCATTGTATTTGACGGTGAGCCTTCCAAGGATGCTACTGCCAATACCCCTGAGAGTCTGTTAACTGGATGCAATAAGTTTTTGAAGAACCTGAATGTCACGTTCCGACGAGACCCTGTCTCGTTCCGGCCCCGAATTAATAAGCTGGATTCCCAGATGGACCAGGAGCAGAAGTCTAGTGGTAATTATTTCTTCTTGGACACTGCAGACGAAGCATAGAAAACAGATCGCATAGCGGGGGCCAAGGCATGTTAGGAGGAAAAAAGGTGTGTATGCGTAAATATATAACGAATACAATATAATGAGCAGATAACACAATGAAACAGCAGACTGAGGTTAGTTCTGAGCAGACTGGATCCATCCATATATTGCGCTGTTGTACCCAAGCTTTGAGCAAGCCGGAGAGAAGCAGATCTATATTTAATCAGCGCAGACTTTAAACCTTCGAATTCTGATAAGCAAAGATGAGGGAGATTTGGTTATTTTTATTTTTGACCATGTTATTTTACGTATATATATGTACGCGGCCCATTAGAATGAGTTCTGGTGGTAAATTCTGTTACGAGAAGCAACTGACCACTCACAGCATGGGAAATTCCAAATACCCAATTTTTTTAGCGTTCACTCATTCATCACCACAGACAATCGCATCACTCACATCACCATGACCAGTGAGTAATAGAACCCGTATGGCAGGAAGGAAATTCTAATCCGTACAGAACCACAGCATGAACGACCTGAGTTGGTGTCTTTCGACGACATTGACTATTCCGATTACTACCAGGTTGAAGCAGCTCGAAAGTCGATGCTACGAGAGCAGTGGATCCGAGTCAAGGCGCTCAAGGTCGTCCGAGAAGCTTTGAACAAATGCTTTGAGACCCAGGGACCTAATCATTACGAAAACTGCAAGGATTTGGCCGGTATGTAAAAAAGGCAGGAGAGTTGAAGATTTGCAGCTGAACTAACTTGAACCATAGAGCGATACCTTGACATGCTTCCTACACATGAAATCACCGGACATTTGGCATATCAGAGAAACGATCCTACTAAATAGGTATATATAGTGGGCCTTATATATAATATTACTACATGCGGTACATGCTGAGCTATTCGTTAGATTTGGCAGGCGGCTTTCGCTTGCGTGCAGATGACTTGGCAATTGTGCCTGTAGATGCACTGGATGAACCAGCTTCAATATCTGTTATGGGAACCTCTTGGCTGCGCACGTCGGAATCATCATCTCCAATCTGGGGCGTGTTTTCAACCTGTTTAATGCTTATTTCGGGAACACTTTCAGCTTGTGCAGCATCATTGGCCTCGTCTCGAGGCTTTACAGCTCCATTCTTGAACCCACAGTGGGGACAAATATAGGAAACGTATTGCGGCGACTCGCCAAACTGCGCCAGACCATTGTGGTTCCGGCAGTTGGCGCAAATCAACGCATATCTGTTCTTGGGTGATGTCTCATCTTCACCAACCAGCAGATCCAAAATCTTATCGTACCATCGAGGAACATATGGCTCAAATGCAAAGTTTTCTGGGTTTTGCAGTTGACTAGCGACCAGAATATCGTCAGTATCACCCCGTGGAATGGTCGCCGGACTTTCTTCAGCAGGAATTTCACTTGAGGTATCTCCTTCGAATCGCTTCAACAGGGCCTGTGTCGAGTAGAAGTTGGTTTTCTGCTTCAACTCCTCGATTTTCTCTTGTTGCTCGATCATAAGCACCTCAAGATGGGCCTCAGAGGAGCGGATTAGGTAGTCGAAGCCCCTTCTGATTGTAATTCGAGCCAAAAAAATACTGCATATAACGTTAGTACTCCCCCACAACTCACACCTCCGCACATTGCGGGTTGAAAAACTCACACCAAAGGACCTGCCATCACGGCACCAACATGAACGGCCCTGGCTGGAAGCACACCGAGAAGAAGCAAAGCTGCCGCGAACAGCCAAAGCAAAACTGAATACAGCGTAACCAGACCGGTCGCATTTCTGAGCCTCAGTCTGAGCGACGATGACCGTTGCTGATAGAAGGAGATTTTCTTCTGCAGTGTGGCAAGCTGCTTTTCGTAGGCGTCGGCAGGGACGGTCTGCGGAGGTTAGCAATTTTTGGCAAAAAATCCCACTGCCTATGTTTGAAAAAACCCACCTTGTTGAACGGCCAGAACATCACCATTGTTCACAAGCTCTCCAAATCGTATACTGTTTACTCCCATTCCATGTTCGATGGCGCATGTTTGGGCCGGCAGCCGCACGCTCCGGTTCGAAGCCTTCTGCCGCTTAGCAAATGTTGAGGTATGACTTGATCTGGCGAGATACCAAGTGACCTTGCCGGAAATACTGGCCATTTGCCTAAGACTGTTCTTGAGATCACTGGCCCTTCGGCCCGTACAGGGCGCATTAGGTAAGTGGAGTTTTTTGCGGTATGGCGTGTTGCCCGCACATGTTGTTCCGTATCTGGTGATTTGCTAGGCTGCCTGGCCTGCCTATAATTACCTTGTTCTGTGGCTTCTTCTCTCCTCTTCACATCTGCAAACTAACAAAACTGTTAAGGATCTAACTGCTATTATAAGCCAATTGCAATCATGTCTCTCCAGAACAAGCTTTCCATTTCCGACCTAGACCTCAAGGATAAGAGAGTCTTCATTCGAGTCGGTGAGTATCTTGTACTTCTATTTTGCTGAGGCAATCGCCGCTAACATATTCAAGACTTCAATGTTCCTCTCGACGGCAAGAAAATCACCAATAACCAGCGAATTGTTGCTGCTCTACCTTCCATCAAGTATGCTAAGGAACAAGGTATGTCTAACGATATTTATTCATAATTTTTTTGGAGATTTTTTTTCGGCTGGCTGTATCCGCGGCTTTCCCTGCTTCTCCGATTATCTAACGATAATTTGTTGGGTGCTCATGAGCTTCCGGGCCAGTTCTCCATAATACGTTGAGCATTTGCTAACTTATCTCAGGTGCCAAGGCTATCATCCTAGCTTCCCACCTTGGCCGACCTAATGGCGAGGTTGTCGCAAAATACTCCCTTGCTCCTGTTGCTGACGAGCTTGAAAAGCTCTTGGACACCAAAGTGACTTTCCTCAACGACTGCGTTGGCCCCGATGTCGAGGAAGCCGTTAACAAGGCCACTGGAGGTCAGATTTTTCTTTTGGAAAATCTCCGATTCCACATTGAGGAAGAGGGATCCCGAAAAGTCGACGGAAAGAAGGAGAAAGCCGACCCTGCTGCCGTTGAAAAGTTCCGAAAGTCACTCACTTCCCTGGCTGACGTTTATGTTAATGATGCCTTTGGTACTGCGCACCGAGCCCATTCTTCGGTAGTCGGTCTCGAACTTCCCCAGCGAGCTGCTGGTTTCTTGGTTGCTAAGGAGTTGTCTTACTTTGCTAAGGCCCTGGAGAACCCTGTCCGACCTTTCTTGGCTATTCTCGGTGGTGCCAAGGTATCTGACAAGATCCAGCTTATTGACAATTTGCTCACCAAGGTTGATATTTTGATCATTGGTGGCGGGATGGCCTTCACCTTCAAGAAGGTTGTTGAAAGTGTCAGCATTGGCGACTCTTTGTTTGATGCCGAAGGTGCTAAGATCGTCCAGGGTCTGGTTGAGAAGGCCAAGAAGAATAAAGTGGAGCTGGTCTTTCCTGTCGACTACATTACTGCTGACAAATTCGACAAGAATGCTGAGGTTGGTGCTGCTACCGATGCTTCCGGTATTCCTGATGGCTGGCAGGGTCTGGACTGCGGTCCCAAGTCCATTGAGCTCTACAAGGAGGTCATTAAGAAGTCCAAGACCATTGTGTGGAACGGACCTCCCGGTGTCTTTGAGTTCGAAAACTTCGCCAAGGGTACCAAGGCTACCTTGGATGCTTGCGTTGAAGCTGCTCAGAGCGGTGCAACCGTCATCATTGGCGGTGGTGATACTGCTACTGTTGCTAAGAAGTACGGTGTTGAAGACAAGCTTTCTCACGTTTCCACCGGTGGTGGCGCTTCCTTGGAATTGCTTGAGGGCAAGGCACTTCCCGGTGTTGTAGCTCTTTCTGAGAAATGAGCTCTAAGTAGAATTTGAAATAGGAATTCAAGAATATTAATTATGATATGGCTATGCTATATATGCCCGATATTCCTGTTCTTAGGATCTCGATAGGGAACGTCCAAAATTTCAAAAATCTTCTTTTCGCTAGAAGATTCAATTAAGGTATCGTAATTCTTCTTACCGTCTCTGGCTGTTTTTTCAAGGAACAAGCCGTTATTACTCAGTCTGTACCCCTTGATCTTAGCCAGCTGTCTTATGCTTCTGTTGAAAATGTCATCACCAGTATAATAAATAAGAGAAGAGCCCAGTATTTTCCATGGCACTAGCAGTATATCCATTCTTCTCCACTTGCTCGATTCATCGAGTGCTGTAGCACCCAGCCAACGAGTGTCATTACCATTCTTCCCCGATAATGTACACTTTATGAACTGCTTTTCACCGAGCCTTTCCAAAAGTATATACAGCATCTCACATAACTCACGCATTTCGATGTTTTTCTTGGTGATAATCAGATCAATATCTCCACAGTCCGGCATTCCTCTACGATAGCTTCCCATGCAGTAAATATCCATATCAGGATCAATTTCTGCCAATTCTTTCTTCACAACTCCGTAGTGCTTAGCAACTTCTTCACGTGGAACACGTTCATTAAAGTCGTCGTAATGGTCCAACCCAATCTTCTGTTGCTCGCTGAGATCCTTTCTTTTGCGAACATCTTCCAGTGTCTTGACACCCTCCTTCACCCACTTAGAGGCCGTAACTACTCCCACACCGTATATTTTCAGCAAAACACTAAGAATCTTAGCTCTTTTATCATGCTCCTGGTTATAGTCTAGTTTGCTGAATTTGCCTGTTTTGACAATCTCTTCAAGGTGATCTGCCAGCGCACCACCAAATCCCGGCAGCTTTTTCGCCTCCTTGGCAGTTTTGATTGGCTTGCCAGACTTCCGAAGAGAATTTATCGCCGTGCGATATGCCTTGGCTTTAAAGTTGTCTCGAATAGATTCGTAATAAGCCAGCTGCTCAGAAAACATATCCGCGACAAGCTTGTTAGGGTGATTTTTACCCTCACCACTTTTACCGCTGACGCATAAGAAATTGGCCATATTAACATTTCTGGGGTTTGCTCCTGCGGCAGCGGTTGATATTTCGTCATGCTCTTCATCAGATGGTATTTCATTTCCATTCTTCGCCCCTTCCATTATTTCCAACAGGAGCTCTTCTCCTGATCTAGAGTTATGAGATTGAGGAGGAGGGCTCTTCTCTAGCTTTGTTACCGGAATAGGGCTGGGCGAACTAGACGACGGGCTGCCTTGTGCTTTAGACTTTGTTGGCGACTCATTCGGAGGTAATCTGAACACACCACCTACCTTAGGCACTTGAGGCACCTCATACTGTGTAGTATCCAGTAATGTTTCAGACTCGATACTCTCCGATGCCCATGCATTGTAAACAGCTTTGATCTCTGCGGGGAGTTTGTCAGTTTTCAACTGCTCAGCTAGCTTTGGACCTTTCCATCTCTGCTGAACCAATATATGAGTGACTGACTTCGGATCATAAGAAGACGCAATCTCTGCTCCAAACTCTTTGTATCTCTTCACCCGAGAATTATGCAGTTTTGAAGCATTTTGGAATGGTATGAGTACTAAAGTTAGTGTAAGCTTCTATGGACCGCTGAAACTGCAATTGACTTACAGAATTTCAACCCAGAAAAAAGCCTCATACTGGAATGCGAATCGCTCTTTGACTTGGATCGTTTCGGAGACTTTCCAGACTGCTGCATAGCAGAATTGGCCCTTTTTCTAGTTGAAGCTTTATGAGGCTCCTTTTGATTTGAGGATTTGAGGTCTTGACCCTCTTCAGATGAATCATCTGAGGATCCCGATTTCCCATCGATATATCGGTCCTGAGATGAAAAAAATTCAGTTATATTTTTATCGTCGCCCATTGTTTTGATACACTCCGCTATTGAAGAAAGACGGAGAGTACTGAAGTTTCGATAAGACTACGGCAGATCGCTAGATTGATAAGATCAATGAAGACCTCAAGCGAACCAGCTATATTGCAGAAGCACACAATATATTATGTCACAAGAACTAGATGAGATCGAAATATATCAGAGTTTTGCTATTCCCCACAATTGCTCTTCAGCAGAGGCCTAAAATCCTTTGTGAAAGCAATGTTGGAAGCCGCAATCTCCAGCCGTTCGATGGTATCAAGCAAAGAAGTCTTAGCAACAACATAACCTGAGGCAGCTCTTAGCAAACAAAGGAGATCCGTGTTAGAGTCTCCAAAGTAGGCGAAGTTACCATTTTTGGCATCAATTTCGTCTTTATATTTCGTAATTATATTCTCCACAATTCGCAGTTTGTCGGTAGCAGTTCGGAGTTTTCCACACATGTTCCCAGTTAGTACTCCATCATTTGATTCAAAGTCATTAGCATAGATTTCAATATCACTAAACCCATATTGTCTGAAAGCTTCAGCAATAAAGACAGCACTCCAATTTACGCTGAGCACAATTAATCTAGTTCTGTGCTGTCTCAATTGCCTAGCAAAATCCCACCACCCAGGCCGGTATTTTACCTTAAGCACCTGCCTTTTCAGGAGCTCCTCCGGGACATCTTTGAATACCCCGTCTCTTTCTATACGCCTAACGCTAGCATTGTCTACGCTTATTAGCTCCCTGAGAAACCTTGTCTGGTCGTCTAGGGTTACGACCTTTCCAAACTCTGCAGAATATTCCTTATAATCCTTTAAATATGCTTCTTCATAGTAGCTCCAATCAGGTTTGAAATCAGGTTTCGATTCATATGCAGCACTGGCCAGCAATGCCAAGGTATCTTCAGAGGTTATAGTCTCATCCCAATCTACTACAACCAATCCAATCTCTTTCCAATTGAGCGATGACATGGTATTCTCGTGCAGGCTTTGTTAATCAACACCTCTTATCGATCGATGTGACTATTGGGAGCTCCACCTTCTTGGCAACTTTATAAGCCGCTTCTAATCCTCGACGCTCGTTTCCTATCTGTGCTTTAACTGACAATGAAGTTTTCGACTATTTTAGCTACGGCATCTGCATTTGTAGCAGCTGCAACAGCAGCAAATACTGCCGGACAAATTCCTCTCATTCATGCTAAATCTTCTGACTTGGTTTCTCTCCATCGACAGCTGATCGAAATTGATTCAGTCACCCCAAACGGTAAGTAAACATCCTTTCTCTCCCCTTCATCTATATTCTAATAATAGAGTATGCAATTCATGACTTCTTGAAAGAGTACCTCGAATCAAGGAATTTCACTGTTGAAAGTCAGGAAGTTAATAATGGTCGAAAGAATCTTTACGCTTACCCCGGAAAGAATCGAAACACAAAGATTCTTGTAACTTCTCACTATGACACTGTTCCCCCATACTTTCCTTACTCAATCCAAGACGATAAGATTTATGGCCGAGGATCTGTGGACGCCAAAGCGTCGGTAGCTTCCCAGATCATTGCTGTGGAAGAACTCCTCAAGCATAATACCATCTCTGAAGGAGATGTCGGTCTTCTTTATGTTGTCGATGAAGAAGTTTTTGGCGAAGGTATGAAATATGCTCATGCGAATCTGGGAGTAGATAGCTGGGAAACTGTTATATTTGGTGAGCCGACCGAGAACAAACTCGGCGTTGGCCATAAGGGTCTTGTAATGGGTACCTTGCATGCTCATGGTATCGCGTCTCACTCTGGTTATCCTGAGCTTGGCCGAAATGCCAATGAGATTCTTATAAAGGCACTATACAAATTGTTGAACACTCCTCTTCCTTCATCTGATCTTCTCGGTCCAAGCACCCTTAATATTGGTAAGATTTCTGGCGGAGTGGCCGGCAACGTGATCCCTGATAGCGCCAATGCCACTGTTGTGATAAGAATTGCAGCAGAAACTGAAAAGGTACTTGATATTTTCAATGACTTGGTAGATACGACAGATTATTTGACAATGGACGGTTTCTACTATGTTCATCCTCAGTACCTGGATTATGATGTTCCTGGATTTGATAATGTTATCTGCCAGTACTCCACAGATATTCCTAATCTCCCTGGAAATTTCACCCGATATTTGTACGGCCCGGGTAGCATTTTCCAGGCTCATGCTCGAGAGGAAGAATGGATTACCTTTGCAGATCTTGCCCATGGTGTGAAAGGTTTCAAAAGGCTTATCAAGTATAGTCTTGACCAGTAAATAGCTATATGCGCTGCTGTAATATAAGTTCTGTTTTGATATACCGAGACAATGAAATTATAAATGAGGTTCAAAATCTTTGTTTTCTGCATATGGAGATATTATGAGTAAATATTTGGCTCTGCTAGCTGATGCACGTAACACAGATCTCCAGTAATCTCAATAAATTTCCATTGTAGTCATAAGGATTGAAAAGCCTTTCTATATCAGGAGCTAAGTTGTCTGTCCAGGCAGAATCTCGTTCTATCAAGCGCGTCAGATGCATCTCCACGGCCCCTAAGAAAATATCATATAATGCCGAAGCCTAAAAGTATTTTGAAAACTATCGGTGTAATATCCTTTTAGCTAACCAGCTTTTGCTTTTTCTTTGCGATACGTTCAGGCTCCTAAAAAAGTAAGAGCATACAGATTGTGCAGCTCCTCAGGCTGAATTGTCGCTAGATGTGGATCATAACTTGTTTTCAAATAAAATATTAGTCCTCAAATAATAGTGGAATTTTTTTTCATATTTTCCTATATTTTTTGAATCAAGGTTTGCAGGATTTGTACGTAGGCAGACTAGGTCAAAATGCATTTCTGAAAGCCGTGGAGACTCGCCACTTCGACCGACGACAGCTGTAGACTCTATCACGTCCTTTATTCCACTAAATGATCCACATATCGCGTATAAATTGCGAATCTCAATTTTGCGTGTAGAGATTGAGATTCGGTTCCTGGCTGGGAAGAAAATTGCTTGATTGAGACATACTCAGAGCATACCATACATACGAAAAGACTTGATCTATTGGCTGAATCCAAACGGACAAAGGTGATACTATGCAACTAGCCTCCAGAAAAAGTCTAGTCCGCACCTGCTTCAGCTTAAAGTGGTTGCGCTACTTCAGACACGATGTCTTGCGGGGCAGTGGTGCCGAACGCAGATAAAAAATTGCCTATTGTGGACCGATTCAAGACATCCAACATAGCGACCAGATTAAGAGACCGTGATTTTGAAAATTATATAACATGAGGAACTTCACCTCTAGATGTAATATTATCTACAGAACAATAACTACTTTTCATCATTTTAAATCGAAATGAAGCTTTTCACTATCTTCTTATCGACGACTTTGGCGGTTGCCTCTGCTGTTCCTATTGCCGAAGCCAAGAATAATCAACCGTACCTTGGAGAGTCCATCTACGGTCGAGATGCCGAAGCTGAAGCTAAGAACAATCAACCGTACCTTGGAGAATCGATTTACGGACGAAACGCTGAA
The DNA here is from genome assembly GCA_030565365.1 of Zygoascus flipseniorum. NCBI lineage: Eukaryota > Fungi > Ascomycota > Dipodascomycetes > Dipodascales > Trichomonascaceae > Zygoascus > Zygoascus flipseniorum. The sequence goes on along the minus strand of JAJMBR010000021.1, from coordinate 113,955 downwards.
GCTGAAGCTAAGAACAATCAACCCTACCTTGGAGAGTCCATCTACGGTCGAGATGCTGAAGCTGAAGCTAAGAACAATCAACCGTACCTTGGAGAATCGATTTACGGACGAGATGCTGAAGCTGAAGCTAAGAACAATCAACCGTACCTTGGAGAGTCCATCTACGGACGAGATGCTGAAGCTGAAGCTAAGAACAATCAACCCTACCTTGGAGAATCGATTTACGGACGAGACGCTAAAGCTGAAGCCAAGAACAATCAACCGTACCTTGGAGAATCGATTTACGGTCGAGATGCCGAAGCTGAAGCTAAGAACAATCAACCGTACCTTGGAGAATCGATTTACGGACGAAACGCTGAAGCTGAAGCTAAGAACAATCAACCCTACCTTGGAGAATCGATTTACGGACGAGACGCTAAAGCTGAAGCCAAGAACAATCAACCGTACCTTGGAGAATCGATTTACGGTCGAGATGCCGAAGCTGAAGCTAAGAACAATCAACCGTACCTTGGAGAATCGATTTACGGACGAAACGCTGAAGCTGAAGCTAAGAACAATCAACCCTACCTTGGAGAATCGATTTACGGACGGGACGCTAAAGCTGAAGCTAAGAACAATCAACCGTACCTTGGAGAGTCCATTTACGGTCGAAATGCTAAGGCTGAAGCCAGTACCTAAATATCACTGCTCGTAGGTCAAGTTCACAACCCCTAAAGGAAATTGAATCTCTAAATCACCCTTCCATAGGACAATATTATATTTAAACCCAGTACTAATACGACAATATACACAAATTTAAGGAAGTTCTGTTGTCTCATGCTCAGTTCTCTGCCAGCCGGTTTTGAATTTTGCGCCCATAGAAAACGTCGGGAATATGTGACCTTCTGTGTTGAATACCACCCGATCAAGCGGGCAAAGTTCTGGGTCACTATCATCGAACAAAAGGTATAAATATTTCAACGTTTCTGATAGCCAGAAAGATTCCATATTATCTGTCCTGGGTGGAGGGATCACTGTCACGTCTTTCAAACTAGTATAGCCAGATTTGTCCTCAAGCTGGCTATACTTCTCGAACGATTCAAAAATTTTCCATCCCCATTCTCTGTAAATAGGGTTCTTCGTCAGACGCCAAAGAATGAAGAGCGATTCTACAGTTTCGGGACGCTGCAGGTTATGGACGTCCCCTCTCTTGATAAAGAAGTCTTCTTCGCTACCTGGAGCATCATTAAACACCACAATCTCGGGAGCCAAGCCAGTAGCTGTTCTATTGTACATTTCATAGCAGCTTCGGGTCAATTCCATGCCCATTGTGAACTGCTCTTCTTCCGCAGCGGTCCATCCTGGCTGCTTTCTTGCTTCCTCCAAAGTAAGACCCTTAGTAGCACCCAGCGCAAACATACCCCCAGCAAAGCACACCAGATGATCCATTTTATTGGATACTGGACCATGGACGCCGCGTTCGAGCTCCCCAATAAAGACAAGCTTGCTTGGCTCCGAAGTTTTGAGAATGTAGTCCTGGATGCCTTTGACTGACTCCTCGTACATATCCAAATATACCTTTTCTTGTCCTTGTGTCTGGAGATACTGCTTGATAAGATATTCGTAGTAAGAGTCACCACGAGACCCTAACCGAATCAGATTTCCCTGGAAACGGCCGGTATTGGGCTGAATAAAGATCGGAACAAGGCCACCTTCGGCATGGTTATTGTCCATGAGCTGGAGCACTTTCTCAGCCTTCTTCCAGTAGAGATCTTCACCAGTAAGTTTGGCAAGGTATTTGAACTCCAATTGGAGAGTAGCAGCTTCGGCAGTAGAACTAGCGCCACTATCAGCATGAGATATCACACCCTTACCGGTTTTTAAGTTAATGCTAGCAAAGGGAAGGCCACTAGGACTATCAAAAGCACCTACTAGGCGATTCCCAAGATCCGCGGCCTTATCGAGGAACAGATCGTCTTCGGTAAGATAGTACGCGGACAATAGACCACCTAACATACGAATTGTAGTCTCAAAAGTATTTACTTCGTAATTCATATCATATTCGAGATGATGCTCAACCCATTTTCGGGCCTGTCTGAATTCAGTCTGTAGACCCATAATGTGCATTGTATCCAAAGCGTCAACAACGATCCAGCCTAGAGGGTCCGCGCCCATATTCTCGCCGGTCTTCGAAATAGGCTTGTAGACGTCATAGCCCCACGCAGAGTTCTTGTAGCCCTTCCATGATTTTTTGAATGCATTCCTAACGGCGATTTTGCGTTCTTTCCAAGTAGTAGGCTCTTTACTTTGGAAAAAACTAAAGCTAGAAGTCAAGCCAGTTGAAGCTTGACCAAAAGTATAGACAAAATACAAGATGAAACCAAATACAAAGGATAAAAAAACAATCTTTTTCTTGCTTCTGCCTCCTGAGTGAAAATCCACCCCATATGGCTTGTCTTTGTACATTGGAAGTTCGCTCTTGGGCTTCCACAGCTGGTTTTCAACACTTTCCTCTACTTTCTTGACAGATTTTCCTAGTATTTCCAAAGACATTACGCGCCTAACCCAATTCCGGCGTTAATTTAAGCGTGAAAAAGGAAGGAGGACTTCTGAGTAGCCTGGTGCTTGGAGCCGATATGCACTGGCAATCAAAATCTTCTGAAAATGCACTCTTTATTCTGCACTATAAACAGTTAACAATAGCAAGCAAAATTCAGCCACCTGCCTGATCACAAGACACGCACTATCGAATCAGTTTTTCACTGCCGGCTGGTTTTTTGTTTCGCAGGACCCAAAATGCTACGTAGATCGTAGCGCTGAAATTTGGGAAGCTCGCGGCTTAAATAATATTGAGCGGGGGGTGGTGAGCGTCTCGTCTCCTCCTCCCCACCACGTCCTGTAGAAACCGGTTTCTATACGGTTAAAATGCCTTTCCTAGAGATTCCTCCTACGGAACTGGGATCCACCATTCCAGCACACACGGATCATGCTGTGAGTGTCACTCTGCCAACCTGGGCTGCCAATATCGGCTATGAAGAGGGTGAAGAATGGGTGACTAGCAAGATGCAGAACGGATATCCAAGGTAAGCTATCCCATGATTTCTCCACCATCAGGTGCTCAGAACTTTTAAAACTAACAGTCAGATTTTTCATCAACCTGAAGATCCAAAAGGTAAGTTTAAATAAGTCGTAGTTACTTTCTGTTAGTCGTAGACTATCTTTTGTTTCGTTCAGTGACTCACATGCACCGCCGCATAGCTGATGCAGATATTCGACGAGACTTATGGACGATCCGGTGAAAAGTGTCTGATATTGCCTACCTATAATATTGCTTGCAGATGTAGAAGCTTTATAAAAAAGTTCTCTCTTCTTGAAAATTGCCCGGTTAGGGTGTTGCAGGTGTCGACCCCGAAACCGGCCGAAGACAAGCCCGAAGAGGTTCAGGCCCATTTGTCAGTGGTCTTTTTCCCTGCATCTGAATTCCCGGTTGCGAAGCTGTACTGGCAGCATACTGGCGAAGGTGTTTCTTCCAGACTAGGCGAGTATTTCCTGGATAGAATGGCTACCCCTGATTCCGGATCATCGGGTTCCTACAAAGATCGACACCGACGACAACCCTCTTCCCCCAGTCTGGCCGGTCAAGTTGCTAATCAGGCTAAAGAAGAGTCAAATGAGCAGTCTCAATTTGTTGAGCAGAGATTTGGGCGAAATATGGATTTGCGACATGCTGCTGAAGCCAAAATGATTCTTAGGAGGAGAATCGCAGGAAAGGTGGTGGATGAGAAGCAGAACAAATACGGTATTCATCGTGAGAATCTGAATCTATCTGAGGAAGACGTCTATCTTTATCCTACTGGAATGGCTAGTATTTTCAATGCTCACAGGCTATGCCTTACTGCTCTTGGCGACGATCAGAAAAGTGTCTGCTTTGGCTTTCCTTATATTGATACTCTGAAAATTCTACAGAAATGGGGACCAGGCGCCTATTTTTACGGCAACGGCGAAGAAAAGGATTTGGACGAATTTGAGAGTTTGCTAGAAGGTGGAGAGAAAGTCCTCGCCCTGTTCACTGAGTTTCCTTCAAATCCTTTGCTCAAATCGCCGAATATGGTTCGAATCAGAAAGCTGGCAGATAAATACAAGTTTGCTGTTGTCGTTGATGAAACTGTGGGCAATTTCTTGAATGTCCACGTTCTTCCCTATACAGACGTCGTCGTCAGTTCTCTTACGAAGGTGTTTAGCGGTGATAGTAATGTCATGGCCGGTAGCATGGTGCTTAACCCAAAGAGCCCCTTCTACGCTCTATTTAAGGCCACTATGGGCAAAATATATGAAGATACTTTCTGGGCCGAAGATGCCCTTTTCCTTGAGCGAAATAGCCGTGACTTCGAGGAGCGAAGCTACAAGATAAACCAGAATGCTGAAGCAGCGGCAGAGCTGTTCTTGAAATCAACTCTCATCAAAGATGTATTTTACCCAAAATACGTATCGTCTCGAAGCAACTATGATCACTGCAAAATTGCGACCGGAGGGTATGGTGGTCTCATGTCCATTGTATTCAAGGATTCCAAGGATGCGCCAACATTCTTTGATGCAGTGCGGATTGCCAAGGGCCCCAGTTTGGGCACCAACTTCACTCTGACATGCCCCTATACTTTGATCGCCCACTATAATGAATTTGAGTTTGTCGAGAAGTATGGAGTTGACCGAAATCTGATTCGAATCAGTATTGGACTTGAAGGGGCCGAAGCGTTGCTTGATGTTTTTACGACCGCTTTGAATGCTGTTGAGAAATCTCATCAGTAATGACATTGTTTTTTAGATAGATATAGCTAACTACGATTCTCTACAGACAAACAGATAAATGAATACCATTAAATGTCCCATGCAATCTATATCGGGCAGACCATTAGCGAGGACTGGCGACTCAAACAGATGGACGTTGTAAGATTCTTTCGATCTAGCAAATGGAAGGGAAGCCAGGACATAGGGGAAGAATGTATCGGCAAATAGACCTTCTGTATGCAAAGTACTATATACAATAGAAAAATGATTGTCGTCATGAACACAGCATTTATTTATTACATTGGAGATTGGCGGTGGATGAAATTGAAATTGGTGTTGGAGAACGGAAAATTTCACCTCGAAATTTGGTGAGTTGCGGCGATGGGCCAATGGGAAGAGCAGAAGCGACAGTAAGAGGATTTGCACCGACAGCATTGAAATCAATCATAAATTATCGGCAAACAACAAAACCAGTATCAGAATACGTTTTTATTATTTATATGGCAGGGCATAGCATGATGATGATGACTGCTCTATAAGACATGCTGGTATCTTAGTGTTCACCGTGGCCAGCGTGCTTCTTGAGAGCCTTGGTCTTAGGGTCGACGTAGTCGGGGGCTAAAATGAATTAGAATACACCAGCCGGATGTTCAGATCCAATTGAATAATAACTTACAGCTAATGGCAGCATTAGCACCGAGGGAAAACAAGTAGGTGACAACAACGCCTGGTTAAGTTAGTATATCGCGGGCAGATACTACAGAGAAGCTTCTGTCACGTACCTCCAACCATAAAGGGCCACAATGGCTTGACTAGAAATGTGGTTAGCAAGAGATTGGTTAATATTAAAAATATACTGATTCCGTCAACTTACCAATAGGAGTAGGATAAGCTTTACCGAAGAACATGCTGTTTATGAGGGGACTTTGAATGGTGAAGTGCAAATCCCAAAACTTCCAGATTTACTAGGTTCCGTACTACTGGAGGGTAAACGACTGAAGATGGAGATCTCGGTGCAGAAAGTATATAGAATAGTGATACATAGTGTACAAACGATAAATATAGGGTCACATTTTGCAAGAAAAATCCATGAAAACTTGATTAATCCTCAAAGTGGACGATTTTTTCCTTTTTGCTCTTTTTTGCTTTCTTGTTGGTCGTGGATTCCTCCTTTTCTTTCTTGTCTTTCTTTTCCTTCTTCTCTTTCTTGTCATTCTTGTCATTCTTTTCCTTCTTGTCCTTCTTGTCCTTCTTGTCCTTCTTTTCCGTCTTTTCCGTCTTTTCCTTCTTGTCCTTCTTGTCCTTTATGCCTTCTTCATCAGATTCAGAGCCTACCTCACAAGCATCCTCGTTTTTCTGATCTGGAAACTCATCAACATACAATAGCTTAACATCCTCTGATTTCAGAAGCTTCAGGAGTGTCTGAGCTCTCTTGGCATAGTTCTCCTTAACAGGTTCAGGCCCTTTACTGCTTTCAGCCTTGTCACTCTTCTCTTCAATGACCCTATCCTCTTCTTTCTCCTCACTATCTTCCGTCTTTTTTCCGACTTCTTTAACGTCCGAGTCATTATATCCCATAAAAGTATTCCATTTTCCAACCATTTGCCTCGCATCCTCTACAATTCGATCTCTTGATCCTCCAACCAAGCCCTCAATATAACTGAACAGAGCATGTTCATATCCAGGCTCAATTTCGTAGAAATGCTTTAAGATCCAGTTCTGTTTCTGTTTAGAGAACTTCCAGGCCGTTCTGTCTTCAGAATACTGCCGGAGATATGCCAGGTTATCCGATTCTGGAGGAGGTGGTCTCTCTTTCTTAGGCAGTTTGGCTCTCTTCGGCGGTTTCTTCGCGGCAGTCTCCTGCGAGTCTGATTCGGATTTTCTTTTTCCAACCCCTAGTTCTTCATTTTCTGTTTTATCTCTGACTTTAAGGCCGAGCTTTTTCCAAGCAGGGACGTTGTCGGCGGTCATTCTAGTGGTGGATCAACAGCTTGGAATTGAAAATATTCATGTTTTCAGCCCCGCCAAATGATGAGAGGTGCAGACAAAAGGGGATTTGAATCGGAAACCAACCATTAAAATTTTGGCATGACAGCTCTAATACTGCTTCGGGCAGGACAGATTCCTAATGTACCCATCAATGCTCAGGACTTGACAAATATTCAAATATTCAACATAGAATAGGAAAAAGACTCCATATATTTTTTGGCCGGCGGCAAAGTTAGCCTGACCCTCTCGGGAAATGGTGAAAGCTGATTTGTTGATCCACCGGCGGAGTGGTTCCGCAGAGACGGGCTTACCCGCATCCCGTTATCGCCGCTTAGGATAAGCTGCTATTATGTGCTTCGTCACCCCTCTTCTTCCCAGACTAATTCAATTCGACTCATTGACTGTAAAATAACTTGCTTTGAGAGTCCTAGATCCGACAAAAACAAATAATACTATCATCTACAAAGTTTCTCAATGTCTGGCATCAAAGTATTTCCTGCCTCTGCTGCTGAAGAGTTCAAGGGCTTAGTTGCTCAGTATGTCGGTACGTATAGAATCATAGCAACGATAGCCGGCGAAAAGTGAACTTTTGAAAAACAGCCATCCTAACAGTGTAGATGTCATTGGCGAAAAGCTAGGAGGTAAAGTTCTGAGTTACAGTGACGAATGGTTCGCTGAAGCTGCAAATCTCATCAAGCCAGGCGATCCTATCAGAGAGCAGGGCCGGTTCACCCCTGCCGGTGCCTGGTACGATGGCTGGGAAACTAGACGACACAATCCCGAACCCGCCGACTGGGTGATTATCAAACTCGGTGTTTCTAGCGCTCGCCTGGTTGGTGCAGAGGTTGACACTGCCTTTTTCGATGGCAATCATGCTCCTGAAATTTCAGTTGAGGGCACTTTTGCTGCCGACGAAGACAAGCTCCACGAAGCCAAGTGGGAGACGGTCATCTCAACCCAACCCTGTGGACCTTCTCAAAGACACTTTTTTCTAAGAAATGCTCCTACAGAGTCTACTTATACACACGTTCGACTGAATATGTATCCCGATGGAGGCATTGCCCGCTTTAGACTGTATGGTACTCCCAACCCCGTATTCCCCGAGGATATCGATGCCGAAGTTGATCTTGCCTCCGTTGGTCTTGGTGGAGTCGCGGTTTCCTATTCAGATCAGCATTTTGGATCGGCAGATAACCTTATTATCCCCGGGAGAGGACACAATATGGGCGATGGCTGGGAAACTGCTCGGTCTAGAACCGCGGGCCATACCGACTGGGTTATTGTGCGGCTGGGAGCTCCGGGCCATATTGACCGGGTGGTTTTCGATACAATTCACTTTCTGGGTAACTATCCCAAATCATTCAAGATCGAAGGCATTCTTGCCGGTCATGACGATGCAGTTGCCGCTAATGACCACCGTTGGACCCCTGTAGTGCCCGAAACCGCTGCCGGACCCAATAAAGAGCATGAGTTCAAGACAGAGGCCCTGGCTGTCAAGCCTGACGATAAATTCAGCCATGTTAAGCTGACAATTATTCCGGACGGAGGTGCCAAACGATTAAGAATTTTCGGACGACGGGCGGTCAATAAGGAATTACTCTAAAATGTACTCGGCGTGAATTAAATAAAAAATATAATTTCATGGTAGCAGAAGTTGTTTGTATCCCGAAATCTATCAATTCGACTAAATGTACAATCATGGCGGGCGCGCTTTGGGACCTGCACTCTCTACCTTCTCCACCGACAATGGCTACAAATCCTATTTACGTCATTCGGACGTCGTTGGAAAAACTCCAATCCTTGGATCCAGATCTGCGATTCATGGGGTTCAGCGATTTAAATACCATACTTTCAGATAGATCCATAGAATCTAGCCTCAAAGATGAACCCCGTCTCACCGCGGCCATCTGCACCGGCATTCTCAGCAAGCTGGACGACCCAATTACAGAAGTACAAAACCAGGCGGTGAAATGGTAAGTTGCATTAATTTGATATCCGGTAACCGGTTGCCGCATACTAACATATTTTTAGTCTTGATCCACTTGTTCGTCGAGTTGGAGACCGCGATGTTGAACTCATTGTACACGCCCTAGATGAAAAGCTCACAGCTGATAAAGACGACAACAGCTCTATATATTCTATGGCCCTACGTACTATAATACTTAGTGCTAGAGCCACTAGCACCGTTGCTCATATCCTTGCAGAGTCTCTGCTTTCGATGCTTCAGAATATTGGGCCCCAAAACTGGACTACGGAAGATATGGAAATTTTGACCGATCTTATCAAAAGATACGGTAGCTCTTTCTCACCGACCGAAGTCGGAAAGGCCCAAACCATTCTGATTGATCTTCTTCAACATGGACGAGGTTTGATTCGGCGACGAGCTTCATCTGCCGTTGGTATTCTCTGCAGGTACTTACATACTGCTAAATGGGATGCTCTGATTACCTATCTCATCAATGGACTGAACAATACCCAAGATAATGAAAACCTTCGAACTGCTCTGCAGCTTACCACTATATTGTCTAAAAGTGACGCTGTGCGATTTAGAACAGCTGTTCGTTCAGTGTTGCCTGGCGTGTACAATGCTCTTTCTATCAAGAAACTTGACGATGGAGCTTCACTGAATGACGAAGACGAAGATGGAGACGACCAGAATAATGAATTTTTTGAAGTGCGTGAGGCTGCTCTAACGGCTCTAGAAAGTATCACCTCTTTTCAGCCCATTGAAACCGAAGCATTCCTCGATAAAATTATAGAGGCATGTAAAGTCTTTATCAAGTACGACCCTAACTACATCTCCAATGATGTCGATGAAGGTGGATCACAGCACAGTGCTATGGATGCGGATGATGAAAGTGATTATCTCGGCAGTGATATTGACGAAGATGATGCCGATTTTTCAGATGATGAAGATCAAAGCTGGAAGCTTAGAAGATCTGCTGCGAAGCTCGCTGCTGCAATTGTACTTTCCTACCAAAAATGTCTTCCCCTTGTCTATGATGCATTACTAAAACCAGTTTTAACGAGATTTGCGGCCGAACGAGAAGACACTGTCAAAGTGGAATGGGTTAGTACTCTACATGCTTTCATAGCATGCGCCTCCTACGATGCTGCCTACTACACAAGTAAAGAATTTACGCAGAAACAAAAGTCGTTTCAAACTAGACGAGGGTCGGACTCCAGTATGCTTCTGGAGTCTGATCCTCATTCTGGACTTGCAGAGCAAGCTAGTAGAATCGTCAAGCTGGTCTTCAATGGCATCGAAAAATCTTCCACTAGTGTGTCCGAGTATCCGGGCTTGTTAATATCACTTGTTCAAGCTTTGGTGAAATCTTCTACTGATCTAGATGAAGAGATACCTTATATTGTGGATCATTTGGCTGGCCTTACGAAATCCAAGCCAGCCTTTATGATTGATATTCTTCAGCTCACGAGGACGATACTTATCGAGCAACAGTATCTTTCACCTGATATCCTAAAGACTTTATCATTCATCATCTTGACTGGCGTGAAGGATTCTTACTATAAAATTGCCTCTGAGGCACTCAGCGCATGTTTAGTATTACTCGACAAGTATGATGGTACCGCAGCTTCATTTTCAGTTGACTATCTTCAGCCAAGTATCACCGAAAAGGCTATCTCCAACTCGACGGATATGGAGACCAGAGAAAAAGCTGTCAAGGCTATCGGGAAGCTCGCAAATGTTCCTGGCCTATCTCAAAGCTCCGTAGATTCAGCCTGTCAAACTGTACAAGACCTTCTTTCTAACGAAGGTTTGCGCCTGGTTGATTTAGAAGCCGTGGCCCAAATTATTCAGTCTTCGAATAATGTGAATAACCACTGGGTGGTCGAAATAGGCCGAGATCTGGGCGTTCTCCTCAGTCAAAGCCAACGGACAGTAAGACTTGCTACTCTCTCTGCTTTCAATCAGCTGGCCACTAGGATGGTCGCACTTGGTAGCGATACCGAAATAAGAAAGTTAGCCCACCAAACTTGCTTAGTCATTACTAGCCCAGATGTCTCGGGTGTTAGCGATCTCCAATTGCTTGATCTTATTGTTAGTATCGCAGGAAAGCTCTGGCCCCTTGTGCGAGATGAGGAGGAAGTCTCAAAGGTCCTTGCGAATTATGCTTTGTCAATTCTGTCAGTCGATTTATCGTCTACAATTGGTGCCCCTTCTGGTACTGCCACGCAGGATGCCGGTAGCTCTGAATCAATTCAGCAATCTCTAGCTAAGGATATTATTTCTTATTTGACTATATTGATCTCACAGCAGAATGTTGGACAAGTCGAAGAGATATATGGGACTGTTTCTGCTTCTGGAGACCATGCCGACATCAGGGCGCAGGCTCTAGCTGCCCTAATTGTCGAAGGAGGCATGAACTCAGCCATTAGCGAGTACGAGGCGGTGATCATTGGTAGACAGAATTATCCCAGTGATGATGTCCAATGGGCTCTGACTGTATACGGATATTACGGACAAAGGAGCCCTACTGTCGGAGATGTAACTGTCGAAGCTCTGTACGCCTGTCTTGGGGATGCCAACGATCGTATAAGATTGACATGCGCCCAAGCACTGGGACGCATTATCAGTCATCATATGAATTACTTGGACGCTTTGTTCCCTGTTTTGCTAGATAAGAATGCGCCTCATTATCTACCACTGGCTGTTTTGCGGCAGTCCATTTTGTCGGCTAGTCGCAATACGGAGACAGACAAACAAAATCTTGAGTCCAGAGCCCAAGATATATGGGATATACTTTTTAATATTGAAATTCATGAATCTGCACTGGAATCTGATATTCAGGGTACTTTGGAAATTGCAAGGAGCAGCACTGCAGATGCTGGAGATGAACAGGCGCTAGTGGCTGAATGTCTCGGAGCGTTAAGCTTGTTGCACTCCTCGTCATTTTTATCGGCTCTTCAAGAGTGCTGGAAATCGTCCAGTAGCAAAAACCGGTCTCTTGCATTGGAAAGTTTGAAATATTCGTTTGATGCTGTTTCTAATGACGATGGCACGGACACTGCTTTCGAAGATATTTTGCGGCCTGTTATTGGTGATGTGCTATTACTACTCGAAGATGCTGATATTGCAATTCGGCAAGGTGCGCTAGGTGTTCTTGTGTCTGCCATTCACAAGCAACCCGACGCACTATCTCCTTATCTCGATAAGCTATTACCGTACCTCAACAAAGAAACTGTGGCTGACCCATCTTTAGTTAGGACGGTTCAAATGGGCCCTTTCAAACACAAAGTCGACGGCGGATTAGATGTTAGAAAGGCTGCCTACGAGGCTGTCTACACCATTGTTAACACCTTCTCCCCTGATTCATTGCAAGATCCTAGTCGTCTTTCAGAAGTGGTTGATCGAGTCATTGCTGGTTTATCAGATGAACATGAAATAAAAGTGCTCACCTTATTTATTATTGGGCGTTTCGCTCAGGTAGATCTCGATCTGCTCACTGCAGATAAACGACTAGAGCAGATCATTGCTAAGTTTTCAACAATGATAGCGGTTACTGTGAAAGAAAATGCTATTAAACAGGAATTCGAAAAACAAGGAGAGGTGGTGAGAAACATCGTTAGGTCGTCCTCTCAAATAGATAGCGCTATCACTGCCGCCAAAGCCACAGCATCCGTCAATTTGAGTGATGTTGAACTTCAGAGCTGGGACGAGTTCTACAATGCTTTGGTCCAAAAAGTTCAGAAATCCCAGAAATCTGGATAATATTAGTCGGCTTCTTATTTACTTTTCATCGTGTAAAATTTTTATTGGCATGACTTTCATTTAATCATGAAGTTTTATAAGATCCCTTCACAAAAGTTCGTTTGTAGTACATAAATTCTGATATCATAGCGTTTCGGTAGTAGCACGTCTAATCTGAACCGCCCTCGTCTGCAAGGCTTCGCCAAGTACTTGAGCAAATGGCCAGATATAAACTTTGGTCAACATCTTGGCCGCAACGCCTAACGAAATGACACTCAACTGTGGGCCACCAGGTTTCATTGGCATGTAGTCGTGTAGGTTAGCTGATATTCCCGGGCTGGCTGGACCAGATGAATTATCAGTCGGGTTCGAGTGAGATAGAGGTACATCCAATCCTTCGGCGCCAACGGCTTTAACAACTCGGCCAAATATCTTACACAGACGCACGGCCAGCATCATATCCTGCTCTTTCCATTCAGCAGTACCTTTCTTCTCTAGTCTATAAAGAAACTCGGAAACCACCAACGCACTGTCAAACAATGCAATGATGGTGTGGAAGAAGGTGTGAACCGCAGTCTTCTCCGATGTCCACTTAACAGAGTGTTTCTCCCAGAGAGAGATGGTATCAGCAGCATATGAAGCAGCTTCTAGTAATCCATCAAACTGCTTCTGACCCTGATTATTCATTGGTACATTAGGGTTCGAGGAAAGAGGAGCAGAGTCATCGTAGAATAGTGGGGGGGACAGGTTATCAAGCTCCTGACCCATTCGCACAAAGTCTCTCTTCCAAAAGTATTCCTTTGCTCTACGTAAATCAAGATAGAGTCTGACATGAGCCAAGGAACTTAAGGGGATGGAATCGGACATCAAGGGTCCATACTGACTGCTTGGGCTCAAGGAAGCGATAGGCGAAAGAGACCACGTTGTTTCCCATGCCCGCAGGACATTCTCAATGCTAAACTTCTCCTGCTCGAGCCACGAAAACTCTCGGCGTATAGCAGTATTGCTTGCCTCCATACTAATGATAGAGTTGTTATCTCCTGTTGTGACTGGACCAGCAGTGGGTGAGAGAGAAGATCCCATTGAGACCGTTCTATTACGCCTGGCCTCAAAAAACCTTCTGTCATGAAGCATCTTCTTGTTATTAATCTCAAGATGAATGGCATACATCAAGCTCAAAAGAGTGAACTGCGGGATTTTTCCAACCAAAGTCTCGCCTTGCATCAATCGCTCAAGGCAAGCAGCAAAGTTGGGTCCTTCAATGGCAAGCTGGGAATTCTCGTCCATACCTTTCCTGTTCAGAATGACAAGCCAGTCTGAGGCAGTTAGTGCTGTCCACAAACTTTCGTCACAGGGGCAACCACATTTAACATCGGAGTTCTCCAAGGAAGGCGTCAAGTTGTAAGATGTAGTCAGCAGGCCGCAAATAGTATGAACAACGTGCATAGTTCGAATTCTTTCTTGAACTGCAACAAAATATTTCCACTTTTCTTCTAAAGTCGCATTTTCTGCAGGGTCCGCCAAAAAGTTGTTCGCCGGGTAGTGGAGACCAGCTGATTTGGCCAAAGATACGACGGCATTAGCCTGAGCAACTGCAATTTCATTGGCAAGAGACTCTCCGCTGAACAACCCATATATTACACCAAGAACCAATGCTTGAACGAGCCACATCGGTGTAGACAGATTGTTGTTTTGAACTTCTGCACTCCCATTGCTGTTTCTGCGCTCTTGTCTTGACTCCAGGTAAATATGAATACAGCTTCGAGATACCTCGAAAATAGTAAACGAACTAGTCCTTTCAAAGCAGTAAAGAGCGCCGATGGCGGCCATTCCTAGTGCCAGGGCAATATTTTCTTCGGTGAACTCGAGATTATGGTGCAAAAACGGTAGATGTTTCCCAAAATAGTCATTGTATGCATCAACATATCGCTGGAGATCATGGACACTAGGGATTTGGGGAGATTGACTAGAGTTGAATGGCGTAGGTGCTGAAATCAATTTCAAAACATGCCTACGCAGCTGTTCAGTAATCTGAAGCCCCTGTGGTTGAGTAGGAAACTGCTGCTTGGGATCCCAAGACATATTCTTGTCGTCTGGTACACCAAAATTAGGAAACCCATTCACGTTGAAGTCATCGGTACCCGTGACAGGAATAGAGCTACTAGTTGATGCACTCTGAGGGTTGGAAAGCATAGAGTTGTGATTATCAATACTAGTTTCACTAGCAATGCTGTGCTGAGGGGATGCAACCGAAAGTACATGACCAGGGAGAGTAGCTCCCTTATGTCCTAAAGACTGACTGATTCCAGGATGTCCTCCGCCGGCGTGTGTAGAAGAACTAATGCTCAAGGATAAAGGCGAGTCAATAGTGTTGTAACCAATACTCTGAGAGCCAGGAGAAAATGAACCCGCACCTTTCATGATAGAGTGAGGAGTAGCAGAATGAGGCAACGTGCTGTTCTGTTCAGAGGGAGGCATCCATGAAAAATCACTACTCTCAAAGTTCATGAGACTAGAAGGACTAAGGTCATCATCCAGTCCAAGGCTATTGGTTGTTTCTGATGCCCTTCTTCGAGAACCTTGTTGAAGGTGGAACAGACTATTCCCGTTCGACTTCCTTGCATTTTCCATATTGTGCGATTGCTGATATGCTTGCTGACCCTGTTGAAGCTGATAGGTGAACGGAGTACTTCGATGGCGCTCACCATCCGGTCGCCGAGGAACATCACCAGCAGAGTGATGTCTTTGATTCTGCTCCCGTTGTTGCTGTTGCTGTCCCAACAGCTGCTGAGGATTAATAAATAGTGGATCGGAATTATCGAAAAGGTCGTCAATAGGAGTATCCACCATATCCATACTGGCCGGGAGCAGCTGCGGTGTAGAGAAGCCAACTTCTGAGGGTCCAACCATGGGATACATACCTTTTTGAATGGCCTCTACATCTTTTACTTTTGAGTAAGAGGTAGCAGAGACGGCAGAGAAAGAAGAATATCTCTGCCTGTTGTAGGCATTTGATCCTCCAACCTTGTTTCTCAGAAAGTTGGAGTATTCTAGGGAGCCTTGAGTAGCCACCACAGCATTCTTAATGATTGCATCAAGGTCATCCTCGAATTGGAGAAGGTTATTCGGAATGGAGTCATTCTGGCCATTAGGCGGAGCAGACCCTTCGGCCAAGGGAAAACCACCACTCGAAGAAGAGCTTGAACGCTGACCGTCTTCCTTTTTTACGGCAGTAAGTGATTTCCGCCTGCCATTGCCGGCGCCTCTAGATTTGGGTGATTCCGGGAAGGATGCGTGTAGTTTTTGTTTATGACGTAGCAGCAGATCTCTTCGTGAAAAACAACGTTCACAAACAGGACATTGAAACGGCTTTTCCTTGGTATGAGAACGCTCATGACGCTTTAGATGCTCTAGTCTTGCGAAAGATCGTGTACAGGTGGTGCAGACATGCGGTCTGGGCTTGTCAGTTTTGATCATGGTTGATTTAGGCGGTATTGGCTGGGTGGGTTTGATACCGTTAATCGGTTTTCCCGAGGGAAGCTGGGAAGAAGACGATCTGCGAGATACAGACGAGCCTTCAGAGATAGCTGACCCTGGAGATGCAGTGTTTTCGCTGATATTCATGATTGCGGGATTATGGAACACCAGGAAAAAATGTTGGTTAGAGATGTCCCTCGGCCAGAATGGCTTGAGAGGGTTCTATAGTTAGAGCAACAAGGGATCTGAAGTGAAGGAGATCACCCCTGGAACAAGAACCAGGAAGTATGCTCGTGGAGCTTGAGGTTGAGTGCTGCCGCAGAACTAAAGCAGTCAAAAGCTCCGAGTAGATGCTATCACAGCGAAGACCAACAGACACTTATCAAAGGGAATTCGAGTTTTGGGGCGGGGGAAGAAGAAGGAAACAAACGAAACGGGCCGTATGATCTATTGACCAAATAAGTCGCAAAGCTGGGAATTAGATGGTCGCGGGTCGTAGTTGCTTCCTCAGGGTTGTTGACCAGTGACAATTTTTCGAGAACCCGTGGGGTAAAACGTGAGTGTAAATGTAGAACCTGGGGAAGAAATGTTAGTTTGGACAAGACAAAGTCACAGAGAAAAATACAAATCCAAAAACAGAACAGAACCGAGAAGACACCACAGATATGACATTCGGTAACCGGGCGTGGCGTATACTACCAGCGCAAAGCTCTGTGTTTGTGCGGAATCGCACGCAGATACCTGGAGCTCTCTTTCTGTTTCTCAATTTTTACAAAGCATTTTCCCCATCCGATGACCACTGGCAATCAGGGCTTGGCTTGTTTGACGGCTGGTACCGGCAATCTATCACTTACCTGGATCGTCCAGGATTGAAGCTGATTCTCTATTGAGCGCCGGTGTTTTGGAATCAGTCTCGACTGTATGGCTATCTAAGGAGACGTCCCTGCGCTGGTGGTTTCGGCTGAAAGTGTGTGATAGTGGGAAACTGAAATGTGGGGATCGGCTCAAGTACTGGATTTTGGTGGGGCACATGAGAGAGCCTCCCCAGATTCAGTGATAAAGGTAGGAACTGGTCGGGTTGCCACACCATTCGGGCCCGGAGCTCTAGATTGTAATAAATAGCTTTTATTGCCATGCAAACTTTAATTGATGGGGACGGATAATTCACCGTCATATCGAGAAATACGTTCCTGTATATGACTGTTTTCCTACGGATGGCTCTAAAGCGAGCTACGCTATGCTATGCTTTGCAGAAAGCCGTCGGTCCCTCTTTAACCCCGCCGCTTGTCGGTCCGTTTCCCGATCCTAAATCTTTTAGCAGCGCACATATAGGAGTGCGAAGGTTTTGAGCAGATCCTTATTAGAAACATTTCCACCAACCATTACATTCCATTCTGGAACAACTGGCAAACCCTCTTGGCAGATCCACTTTGCATATCTTTGCTTGAATCTCTGTTGGTAATCTCGTTTGCCTTTGCCTTTGCCTTTGCCCTAGGGAACCTTCGCATTTACAGGCTACATTTTTCGCCGGGCATGGCTGTATTATCGATGATCTATTCTGCCCATGCCTTTACTTACCGTACTCCGTTTATTGCACGCATGCGCGTCCGCCGACTAGTCCGCTCGAACCGGTAGTTTACTGGTACTTTTGCCCCACCACACCCAATCCGAAAAGGAAAAGCTGGGGTCCCGTGGCCCCTCGCAGCAAAAGCCCCTTTTAGCGTTGTATAATTGGGTGGTGTTGTTATATGCAGCGTGCCCACATGTACGCTCGGGCATAAAACCAACATGTGGTTGGAAAAAAAATTGTTTCTTTACCGTACAGGCCCCCTTTAGACAAACCGCTGTTTTACGACCACTCTGGAGTGGCCCAGCAAAACTGCTCCCCGGCTTGGTAGATTTGCACATACTCCTGTTTGCTGGCTAGCTATCGTCTCGGTTTGAACGGGCTATTACTCTCTGTGGATCTGGTTTGGTGTGGTTTTGGTCCTGGAGCAGTTTTTGCTCCAAGATCGGCCGTTAAGCACTGGCCGGAATCCGTCACAGGGACGAACGCTGACTTCAATTCCAGGGTAGTCTGCTCGGTTTACAGAATCACGGGTTGTGTCGGATTTTGCCAGCTGCTGAGTAGCACTTGTTGGGTATCTCTGTTTGGAACTTCAGTGATTAGTGGTGATTAGGGGAGCCCAGAGGAAAATGGGCTCAATAAGAACTCATCCGGAGTCTACCGACAAGGATCGTTGAGTGTCAGATGAGCCCGACAATTAAGCCCGTAACGCTCCGAGCGTATCTTATTTATTTACAATGAATACATCTTCATTTATCCTACACAATTCTTCCATTGATCACACACTGAATCACCCATTCCCGGTTGTAATATATGCTGTTCGGCAACTGTGCTGTGTGACTGCTGGTAATCATCTTGGCATACTTCCAATATGCTGTATATGACCGAGCTGTCCGATCCGTAACGTCTGGAGTTGCCAATGGTCTGCTCTGAGATTCCGACTTGACCGACGGATCAACCACAATGACCCCCTCAGGAGCTTCGCTCACCTTTTTGATTGGCACAAGAGTTTTCGCTCCCATAAATATCAGCAATAACTTAACTGTATCATCTGCGCCCTGGGCCCGCTCAATTAGGTAAATAGGAACATTGATAGACGACAAAATCTGCGGCCTCAGACCAAACTGCCGTTCTAAATCCAGACCTTTCTTCCATAGCTCATTAAATGTTGACACATCGTGACTTCGAGCATTATTATCCAAAGCTTCACTGAGCCCTGCCGCAAGTAGATAACTATTCCACTCGACTAATTCTCCACTTCGAATACAATCGTCGATATATCTCCATGAAAGACAGGGCCATCCAAGAGTGATGGCCACAAGATATTTAGGTGTTCTCAGAACCGTCTTTGACAATACAGCTCCGAATCTAAACCGATCCCCTGCAATCTTATCATTCCATCTAAGAATGTTGTCGCTATTCATTGTGAAGAGTTCTTTCAGTCCGCTATGGCATATTGCACCTCCATTTCTGACGATTGCATTTCTCATCTCCACAAAATCGGGTCCCTCAATTGAGGAGAGCGCAAATATACAATTGCAGAATATTCCCTGTTTCGGCTTCTCCTCATACAATTCACCACGATAACCTCCAAATCCACTGAAATTGTTCAACCGACTATCTGCCATTGATATACACTCACTCTGCTCACGCACAGTCGGGTTCGTTTCAGTAGAGATAGCAGTGCCCTTGCTTCGTCGTTCATACTGCAACAGCTCATGGAGCTCCATTTGGCTACCAGTACCTGCTGCTCTATGCGGATATAGGACTTTGGCCTGCTTGCGGGTATCAAGGTAGATGGTAACTAACTTTGATGTCATATACAAATCGCTGATAAGCACTTCACGTTCATTGTTGGGCCCGTTATCGCGAGCCCTCACTTTTTTCTTATTATTAGGAGCCGTCGTCCTCAAAGATACCATGTCATACCCATTCTGGCATTTGATATTTGATGTAGCTGCATTGGAACAGATCAGCTCCACCACCTCAAATATTGGCCTCTTCTCCGAGGCAAGCTTGACTTTGTCTCCCACTCGTATATCAAGTCTTTTAACACTGTCCACGGCAATTCTTGTTTCATTGTTTGCTGAATCAGTAACGACAAGATCGTGATTAAACCCTGATGATTCGAAGAGTGCTGCCACACCCCTTGGAGCCCCAGAAGCCACCTTCACAACCCACCATTTACCATCATTCCATGGCAGCCATACTCCTGTTTCTGCTCCTTTCGGCTCTGAAATGGCACTATTTCTAGGAACAGGAAAATCATCCTCCTCTTCATTATCACCTTCACCCTCTAGATCGTCGCTGTAGTTCCTTTGCGGCCGCCGTTTCTTTGTCGGAGTTCTCTGCGCTGGATCATCGAAATACGGCATTCTTATATGTGAATGCCCTGGTGTGAAGCCAGGCGAGAGTGCTCCTGTCATCTTCGACGGTGATGGAGTAGCCCGGGTCAAATGGAGCGAACTCCTTTCACCAGGTGTCTCTCTCTTGGAGCGTTTCTCCTCTGGGATTGAGGCAGTGGACAACCGCTTCCTACTTCTTCCAATGGGTTTTGGCGGCTGGCTCTTGTCCGGAGATGATTTTATAATTTCGCTTGAAGATTCCATTGGCTGTCCATCCAGCTCTTCCTGATCACTGGTTATTGTCTGGTGAGGATGGGCCTGCACTTTCTGGGTATTTTCATCAAATTCATCATTATCTTCATTATTGGTACCGTTGATGGATTTTTTGCTACCGTTACTCGCCGAGCTGGATTCGACTCCCGATGTTGGGGTAGAGAATGTATCGTTGCGATTTTCAGCAGTGCTCTCAGCATACGGTGTTCCAAGCACCTGTGTAACGGGCCTACTTTTCAATACGGTCGTAGGAGGCTCCAGTATATATCTTGCGATTCTGTCTCCAGAAGGAGGAACAGCGTTGACTCGCTGCGTAGAGTCTTCATCTTCGTCCTCGCGCAAGATGAACTTCCTAACTAGCGGTGTTCGAAACGCAGCATGCTTATTCACAACCACAGTATCATCACCAGCCGAGTCATCGTCATAGCGGTTAATCGGTTGAGTAAGATCGGAAACTAGCTGTGTATCTTCGTAGTCTCTGGGGACATCGACATCATGTCTGAGTCGATCAGCAGCTAGTCGTCGCCTTTGACCTTTGCTAATCTCTGGTACCGACCATGATCTAGCAAGAGCAGATCCATGAGAAGGAGGGGACTGAGATGCCAAAGCCTGTAATTCTAGGATATGAGAGTTGCCGGCGCCATTTCCTGCTCCAAATAGCGGTGAAGAAGAGATCCCAGACGCTCTGTGGCCCTGCTCGGGATCCGAATTCACCCGCTGAGTGTCATCATCAAAACGGGGACTACTGTCAATTTCAGCCATTTTGTGATCTTTGACTGCAGACGAAAACACGGGAGCCAGCTGGAATCGGGGGATGTTGGGGGCCTCCAGATCGTCAACATCATCGTCATCAGACAGAGGCGGGAACGACTCCACAACAGGATTTCCTTTCGGCGAAGGATCTCCCTGTGTCATGGAAGGAAATGGATCCGGGTCTTGGTCGGTTTGACGCATGTTGGAGCGGCGTGGTGTGTCTTTAGACACTAAGGGTGATCAACGCGGGTGTTTGGCGAGGTGCCCAAACTGGCGGTCGAGGGAGAGGAATTTAATGTCTATTTCCATTTCAACTGAGGGCCATATATAGAAGGGGATACAAAATCGCCCGCACTGTGCAAAAGGGGAAACATTCGTAAAAGTAATAAATAATAGAGTTTCGACCTCAATGGTTTCTATGTTTCTTGGAGCCGTTTGATCCAGCTTCAAGATCAGTCCCTGGTTTTCGTTTACCACTAACGCTGCTGGTTTCAAACTGGCTAAAGTCATATTCATGGCCCAGAAGCTTGGAAATGATCTTGTGATATTTGGCCATCTGGCCGAGGATATCTTTGCATGTTTGTAATCTGTCATGTTCGGCCATGAACTGCTGCCATAGCTCGTAGTTTTTCAAATGATCTTGGGCTTTGTCCATGGTTTTCACTCCGTAGTATAGCGCAGCCAGCACAATATCGGGCCATCGATAGAGCAGGCATAGGGGCGACCGAGACCAATCGGTTAGTGCTGTGCGAGTCATTTTTGCTAATACGGAATCAGGCTGATATGTTTCTTCCAGTTCCAGCAAGCCATCGTAGTAGCTGAACGTAACGTCAAAGCATAATGCCTCGAGCAGCAGCTCCTCGTCATAGGTGATGATTTCACACCATCTCCAGAAATCTTTTGACTGTTCGTCTACAACCAGTTTGGGGTTCTTAGATGCAATTTTGGTACATGCAATAGCGACATCTCGCAGCCGTCTCATTCTTTCTTCCACCTTTGTCCCCAGGAAAAGACAAGTTCCACCGATATCCTACGTCCAGTTAGAAACATTTTCAAACTCAAATTCAAATACTTTTGCCCATGCCAGCTACTCACGTAATAATGGAACCTTTTGGTGCTGAATCTCAGATAAAACCGATGCAGAAAAACAGCAGCATGCGTTAACAGACCCGGATCCAAATTAAGCGTAATGCCCACCCGAAATATGAAATTGACTCCTTTAGCTCTGTGAATCAATTCTTCTTCCAAACGAATATTCTCGAGTCGGCTCGGGGTGTTTCTGATCAGATCTTTTTCGGCGAACATCCAATCAACCTTCTTCCTACTGAGAAATGCCCCCTTCTCATCAGAATTTGTCGATCCATTTTGCATCTGTACCACTTGAGAATTGCTAGAAATGCCTCTACTGGGACTTGCTACAGCTCGAGCATCAATATCAGCCATGCTTCTGCTTCCTTCTGGTGACAGCTGTTTTGATGAATAGTGACGATGTTGCAACCTTCCCACTAAGCCGTATCTTGCCTCGAAGCACTCACCTGAAGTAACCAGTACGAGAAGAGAAACCAGCATTACATTTTTAGAATAGTTCATAAAAATTCAATATGTTACAAATGTCGTAGATAAAAGATATACATAATGCAAATAAAGATACATTAGCTCCTCCTAAACAGGAGCGGTGCAACCAAAAGAGGTAGAGCTACCGTCAGAGAATGCCTCGACCATTGATTTGATACTGGAATAGCAGCCCAGCACGGCAGTACATAGCGAGGCAAGGAACAGGATGAAATGTCCGATATTTTTATAAAAGTTGGTGAAAAGACCTCGCTTCCATCTCGACCAGGATCCCCAGGTATCGATTCGGTTGGTCTGCCTAGTCACTGGATCATAGGGGCCGTCGGCTGACATGGCATTGACCTGAACATCAAAACCAAGCTTGATCAACGGAGGGAAGGTGTATGTGAACTGCAAAATGCACACAGCTCCGACGACACCAGTCAGGGCACTAAATTGGGGAATAGCTGAGGCAACTACGTAGGCAACAGCCCAGTAGATGATTACCATGATAATCCATACAAGTCGGCCCTTCTTACTCTCAAGGGAAGGTCCTTTAGCCAATTTTTGAATAAAAGTAATGTAGACAACCTTGATACCAACATTACCATACAGACCAGCCGCAATTAGAGCACTGACCAAATTGATAACGTTGAGGGCAGTCTGCCAATTGTAGCCCGATACACCCTGGTTGGCAGGGTTAATGACAAACTGACCTTGATAAGCATAAATAAACAGTCCATACAGCAAGTAAACCACAAAGATAAAAGTCTGAGCAGCGATCATGCCCTTCCAAAAATCCCAAGGTCTCTTCATTTCGGCCATGAAGTTGATGAAAACCATGGCACCGCCGTAGGAGTATACAATGTTCATGCAAGCTTGAAGCTGGTTGGTGAAGTTGCCTCCTCCACTGACGATAACCTTGGTAATGACGGGGCCCTGAGCAATGCCACTCTGAGCCAGAGCAGCAGAGTAGTTCGGTAGGCTATGAGCTACAACACCCATGGTAGCAAAACACACAAACAAGTTCATCCAGATGGCCAAGTTGGCAAGGAAACCAAACTTCTGGAGGGACTTGATCTGACCAACAATCATACCAGCAAAAGCCCAGATGACCACAAGGACAGAAAAGCACACACTCTTAGTACCACTGGGTCCCGCAGCAATCTGAGCAAGACCTTGACCGTTACCGAGAATGATAACTGCAACATTGCACAGAAGCTGAATGGCTTGAAGGAAATCAACTCCAAATCTAGCGTAATTGCCAAAGACTCTTCCTGCAGTATCACCGTAGTTTCTAAGCGGATACTTGACGGAATCCAGTCGCAGGAACAAATACCAAATTAAGTAACCGGTGTAAGCAGCAACAATACCGAAAAGGAAAAAAAGAAGAGAGCCAGGAACAAAGCCGAGCTGAGAAATCGCATAGGGGGCAGAGCTAGGACCGAGAATATCAGTGGTAATAAGGTAAAAAACGGCAACCCAAGAAGCATTTCGTAAAGCCAGGTTAGCCTGCTCAACGGTACCATAAGCGATACCAGAAGAATTATCGGGGATAGAAAGTGCCTTGTCGGAATCATCCTGTGCGATAGCTTCCTTCTCTTTGGAACCAGTCTTGGTCATCAGCTTCTTAGCAAGCTGGAGCTGAGGGAAAGCAGAGGCGGCATTTCCATACTCAGCGGTGCCTTCGAGGGCTCGTTGTAGGTCAGCATGATGAAGGAATTCCTCGAGTGGGAGCTGATCCCACTCCATCACCAACTCATCGCTGACGTTTTCATGAGCAAAGTTCTCCAACGCAACCTTATTTTCTTGAATGATTTCGGCCGCAGCCTCTTCTGCACCATGAACGGTTTGGGGCATTTTTTTCAATAGATCTAGATAGACTGAGATAAGTAGTAAGACAGATCAGCGAGGGGGAAGCACCAGGTTATATACCGCAGAGATAGAAAGATGCGTCATAAAACGAGGAGACGATTTGCCTAATTCGAGTATCGGATGCGTTATCTCCCGACCAGTAATTTCATTTGCTGCTGGAGGAGAGAGGGTGAATAGTTGGGGATGATCTCATCGTCGGCTACTGATGGCATTGAGCCTCATCGGTAGCGTCTTTCTCATCTACCCAAAATTACAGACAGACCTCTTGGCAAAACACTTTAAAAGCTCGACCTAAAATGCTTAAAATTCTACACAAAATATTCATCACTTTTGAGACTTATCCTAGTATTTTCTTAGCATGTCCCGGCCGAACTTCTGCTTTGAAAATTTTGTCACCCGTCGGGCAACTCTGGATATCTCGCCTTTTATGGAATAAACGGCACCACAAACACCAAATAGGCAGCGGGGGGATGCGCTCTCATCGCATAGTAGGGAAACGAAAAAATTCCCGCACACGGCACCTAACAATTAACAATATCACATCCAAAATACTCTTCTGGGCAGAGCAAATTGGCTCCCGGTAGTATCTCTACAAACTGGTATAAGCACATTTATCTATCTCATCAGATTCCCCCCCCCCCTCCAGGCCGTAGTAGGCTGTAGTCTAGGAATTCTGGAGCTCCCTAATTAATCCGATATTTTCCTTGGGTGTGCCCGAATTGTTCCAGGTTCCGCAAATTTGCCCAAAATGGCACCTCATCGCTTCTCCGATGAGATGAGCTGGCATAGCCGCATGGGCATGCCGTTGGCGCAGATTCGAGTTAAAACAAGATTTTTGGTATCCCCCCTCAGATACCTCGGACATATTCCGGGCACGATATCCATTATTTTGCCGCAATAGCTCCATTCCCTGGGCAGCCCTCAAACTGCTATAGTGATCAGTGCCTTATTGGTCTATTGGAGCAACCCCAAACGGGAATAGCCAAGCGAGAACTGCCAGGGAGGGTGCACAGTTGTATGATTATCTACCATTATTTAAGCGACGCCTAGTTGAAGTTACGGCTGATTGAGATCTTGGCTTTCTGGGCCATATGCCGCGAGACGATCAACATACAGAGGCAGGTTCACAGTAGCTTTCGGTATTATGCCCGAAACACAATAGTACCCAACTATTTTGATCCTCGACTCATGAGACAAGGAACTAACAAAGCTTACGTCAAACCCTGGCGCATCCATTTGCAGAATACCTTATGAAAAAAGAATTAACATTTCGTACACCCATACTGCCTGGTGATTTTCACACACCCTTGGCAGGGAATATCCACTCAGAGATTCAAGTATTTCGCAACATTCTCCAAAAATCGAAATGTAGTATATGAATATTACGTACTACTCTCCGCTTTTTGGAGCCTCCCTTCATTGGAAAAGGGGAAGACCAATATCCGGGGCCCTCCTGTTTGTGATCCCCAACCTACTTCTACTCCGTCGCTATATTTATTCGTTTCCGCCAATTTCTCATACTCGCGGGGGGGGGGGGTTTTCTCGATTTGCTGATCGTTGATGACTTGGAAGGTTGTGGCGTTGCCATGGTTACCGCCCTTCCGGACGGTTTATCTGTCCGCCTCGGCCTACACCGTTGAAATTTGATAATTTACTAGGTCGGAGAATACCAGTTATTCTCTCCGTTCGCGGAGGCGGGTGAATTTGCTATCTGCGACAAGGTCGATTCCGTATCAGCTTTATATTTATAAGACGGCAGTTTTCGCCCTACAACTCGAATTCTGCCATTGAATAATTCTGTGAATTGTAAATCGCAAATTAACTGATATGTCTTCAACTGCTGGCAAAGAAGAAGGTCAGGCTGTAGACTCGGCTGTAAGCAGTCTATCAAATGTCCCTGCCGATCAGGCAGGCGAGGCTACGCAGACAGATGCCGCGGAAACGTGGAAGCCAACTGCCAAAACATATTTTGTCATTGTAGTTCTGATGCTACTTTCATTAATGAGTGCTATTGATGCTACTTCGGTTGCCGCTGCTCTAGAAGTTATCACCGCTGATCTCGGTGGTACAACGGCAGAGGCAGTATGGGCCAACAGTGCGTTTTTACTGACATCTGCCGTCTTCCAACCAATAATTGGCACTTTCTCCGATATATTCGGTAGACGACCGCTTGCTCTCATTACTGTTGTTTTCTTTGCTGTTGGTTCGGTCATGGGCGGTGTAGCTCACAATTTCACTTTATTAATCGCTGGTCGAGCAGTTCAAGGTATTGGAGGTGGAGGCTGTTTGGTATTGTCCGAAATCATCATTTCAGACCTGATCCCACTTCGAGAACGAGGCAAATATTATGGCTTTCTGGGTATAATGTGGGCTCTTGGAACAGTTCTAGGACCGCTCCTGGGAGGTGGTTTTGCTGCAAATGTTACTTGGAGATGGATTTTTTATATCAATCTGCCTCTCTGTGGTATATCGCTAGTTGCGGTTTTCCTGTTCCTGAACCTCCACCTCGAGCATAGCAGTTTTATGCAGAAATTGGAGAAAATCGACTACGTCGGTCTCTGTCTGTTCACTGCTGCCAATACTTCGGTGCTTCTTGGTATTTCGTTCGGCGGTACTATGTTTCCCTGGAAAAGTTGGCATACGCTAGTTCCTTTGATCCTCGGAGGTGTAGCTGCCGTTGGTCTTGGATTTTACGAATTTTATGTCCCCAGTGTTCCTATTGTCAACACCAAGGTATTCTGCAATCGAAGTGCGAATTTGGGCTATATACAGGTGAGCATTCATGGCTTAGTCATGTATATGCTCGTTTACTATCTCCCCGTATACTATCAGGGCTCCCAGGGCTTTTCTGCTATTACGTCTGGTGTTGCAATGCTACCAGAGTCCCTTACAATTGCTCCAATGGCTACCATTTCTGGTATTATGGTTGCTGTCACAGGTCGATATTTGTATATTGGATACGCAGGTTGGGCTATTAGTGTCCTTGGATCCGGAATACTGTATCTTCTCACATATCAGTCGACTGTTGGCCAGTTTATTGGCATAAATATCCCATATGGTATCGGAGCAGGGGTCTTATTCGTGACACTCAATTCTTCAGTCATGGCTCCTAACCCTCCCTCTTTGCATGGCCAAGCAGCGGCAGTTCTCTCTTTTATTCGAACAATGGGTCAAGCATTTGGCACTGCAATTGGTGGTTCTGTTTTTGCCAACCGATTAGCTTCTAATATTGCAAAAAGCCCGTCCCTAGCTTCGTACGAAAGTGCCAATAATGCTATTGCCTTGGTCGAAATCCTTAGACAAATGCCTTCGTCACCAGAGAAAACTCTTTTAACGATTGCGCTTGATGATGCTATCCACCTGGTATTTATCGTTTGTACTGCATTCTGTGGACTTGCTCTCATTTTGCAGTTTTTTGTAAAGGAGTATACACTAGATATTGAACACCTCCCGCAACAGAACGTTAAAAAGGCGAATAATGCCGAGGAAAAGTCATCGGTTGAGGTTTAACTCAGACACCCTATATATGTCGTATCTAATAATCTAGACTATAATTTAATATTCTTAGCGATAACTATTATGCTTTACTTGGCGAGTCCTGGTACAAGGCGCACAAGATGGCTGTGCTTTTGCACAGCTAGAGCGATTCTTTAGTACCTTGCATAAATATACGAAATCTCTTTTATCACTTGCAGGTCTAATTCCGCGTGCGGGGCTGAAAAACGTAGAATCCTTGCCGGCAAGCTCTCTTATCGTGATACACCTGCCTCTTTTGGCAGTCGCGGGTATTTGTCGGCACGCGATACGGCCCCAGTATTAGCTGGCAGCCCACTAAATACATTTCTCCTTCCTGATAAACGTGTTTAGAGATCAATGATATTCTCTAGTTATTTCGAGCTAAAAAAGAATATAGCAGCCAAGCGCGAGGAGAGAGAGCAGCGGATCCACGATCTTCCTGCTTATCTTGAACCGCTTACCCCGCAAGATAAGAAGCTATTGAGCCAACCTGCAGAGGCCGTAGTTACCCAAGTTCAGAATGGCAGTGTGGATCCTTTATCTGTACTGCTTGCTTATGGAAAGCAAATGATCTCTGCTCAGCAGGAGCTCAATGTTGTCACTGAGATTCTTATCAAAGATTCTGAGAAATGGGCTGAAGCTGTCAAAGCCAAGTCCGAAGATGAGCGGAAAAAACTGCCCTTGGCCGGGTTCCCTGTGTCTCTAAAGGATACGCATGACGTTAAGGGTTATGATTCCACTATAGGCTATTCTTTGAATTGCTTCAAACCAGCGAAAAAAGATTCTCCTCTAGTAAGATTACTCAAAGATGCTGGTGCCATTCCTCACTCCAAGACCAATGTTCCTTACACCATGCTTTCTTTTGAGTGCTATAACGATATTTGGGGATACTCTGAAAACCCTTATATAAAAGGATATGCTCCAGGCGGTTCCACAGGCGGCGAAGCCTCTTTGCTTGCGTTTGGAGGTAGTCGAATTTCTATTGGCACCGACGTTGCTGGATCCGTCCGTTTACCCGCTCATTTCAGCGGTATCTATAGTTTGAAATGCTCTACCGGACGATTTCCTAAGATTGGTAACACTAGCTCTATGCCTGGCCAAGAAGGTATTCCTGCTGTTTACTCCCCCATGGCTAGATCGCTTCCCGATCTGACCTACTTCCTGAAGTCAGTCATTGATATGAAGCCATGGGAATATGACTATAGCGTACATCCTATTCCATGGAGAGAAGTTGAGCTGCCATCTAAGCTCAAGGTTGGCGTGATTTATGATGATGGGGTAGTGACTCCTACCCCTGCTTGTGCCCGTGGACTGAACTTGACAGTGGAAGCTCTAAAAAAGCAGGGCCACGAAATTGTTGAATTTGTTCCTCCGTCTCCTCTTAGAGCACTTAGAATTGCTTCTCAGCTTCTTTGCTCGGATTCAGCCAAAGTTGCGCTTCGAAAACAAGTCTGGGGTGAGCATAATGATGCTGGTGTAGCTCGAATGGTGTTTGCTCAGCGGCTGCCCCGTATTTTCAAGAAGATTTATGCTTGGTTCCTAGAGAATGTTATTGGTGACTCTGTCTGGGCTTATATGGTTCGAGACTGGAATGTAAAAACTATTACGGAACGTTGGGATCTCGTTGCCGAGCGTGAAGGCTATAAGAATGAGTTCTTTGAAGCCTGGAAAGACTCTGGTATTGATATCCTGATCACTGTCCCAAATGCAACCCCTGCATTCCCTCACGGCAGTCTTTACGATACTATCTCTTCTTGTGGCTATACTTTTCTTTTTAACCTTCTTGACTATTCCGCCGGTGTACTCCCTGTTACGCGAGTCGATAAAGAAATCGATTCTGTTGATAGAGGCTCTCTTGGCAAGCTCAACCGAATTGCCAGGGGCGCATATGATTCCTACGATGCAGAGAAGCAGCACGGGCTCCCTGTTGGGGTTCAGGTAGTCGGCCAACGGCTCGAGGAGGAAAAGGTTGCCAAAGCCATGGCTGTGGTTGAAAACGCTCTGAATGATATCGGTATTGTGTACCATCAGAGAAATGAGTATTAAGGGTAGGCTGGTGTAGAATAGACATTTCAACAAAAAATATTAGAATTTTATTTTATATACTACATTGGCCTATAATTACATTTCAAGAAATCCCATCATCATTAAAAGTAATACTTTGCACGACTAAGAGCCTACCGTTGAAGTTGCTTGTCGATATTCTGGATCTCGCTAGTTAAGCTCACCTCTTCAACCGTCTTCACGAGCTCCTTAGTACATTTTGCCATGTCAAAAGAGACACCTGCGAGACGTTGCCGAATATGCCTATCCATGTCAACATCGTAATCAGCATGCTCTACATCAACATATAAGGTATCCAGCCGCCCAGAACAATCCTCAAGGTTTTGCAGTATATACAGCCCTTTATCTTTGAGCAGCCAGTTTCTAGTCTGCTTCATAGAGGAGCCTGTAGCCTCTATCATGTTATTGGTCACAATAATGACGTTTTTCATGTACGGCAGAAGCTCGTCCAATCCAGTGCCTTCTCTGATACCGGTTAACAAAGTTTGAATAGAGTCTACAGCATCGACCGTTTTCCTCTCCAAATATGCTTGAAGTTCTTGAACAGTGTTGTCGGGGTCTTCTGCATCAAAATCTCGGCTAACCTGCTTTTTGTGCAAACTGGCGTAACGGTTAGAATGAGCATCATCAGTGAAATTTCTGTTGATTTCAGTATGGCTGGGAGAGGCTGAAACCTGCTGCTGTTGCTGTTGATCCTGTTGAGGATACTGCGGCGGATTGAATGCTGCAGGATGGTGGCTATTACTGCTACTTCGAGTATGAGTAGAAGACATTCGTCTCCCCCCCCCGGAGGCAATTCGGGGAGGGTATTGCCCATCATCTCCAGTAGATCTCAGGGGAGCAACCGTTTTACCCGTCTGATTAGCAGTAACCCCGTTAAGTAGCGAGGCGCGCTTTTGCCTAGTAGGAGATACAGATGGCGAAGCAGCCTCTGCGCCCAACCTCTCATTCGTAATACGGATTTTTGCCAGTTTCAGCATATCAATCACCGCAAATGACAGGTCAGATGCAGCAGCATCAATAACAGAAAAGGGTGAAAGACCACCAGAGGTACTGTGGTTTCTAGTAATAGTGATAAGCTGATTTGCAATCGTGGACACCAGTGAATTGCATTGGGCTAGTTGTGATTGCAGAGCTTCATCTCTTGAAGGTTCGTGATCATTCAGTTCCTGAGTAATGGCGCGAGTTGATATGACTAAGTTATGCAGATAATGGAATAGCTCATGAGGAGGGCCCGCTCGAGTACTCATCAAAAACTCATCCATCGCCAATTGAAATTGAGTGACTGAAACATCTCTTACCAGACCGTTTGGCGATGCATAGGGACTGTCCTTGGCCAGAGGAATAGCTCCTGTTTGGAAAATACTGTTGGTCGCACCGAATCCGGACTGACGAATATTCCGAAGTTGGTTCTTGGATCGTGAATATCGTGATTTCCATTCCTGCACTTCCAGTTTGAGTTCCTGCACCTGTTTAGAGAGATCTCCTGCTGACTCCAAACTATCTCGGTTTTCGGCAAGGTGTCGCATTTCTTCCAAAAATTCAGATGCCTCCTTTTGAACCTGCTCCGTGATTCGTTGCTGGTGTTGCAATTCCTTCTCCAAGGAAATATGGTCGCGTTTCAGTGAATCATATTTTTCTTTGAGTTCGGGGTCAACAGAATTTCCATGACTGGCAGCTAGTAAACCGCCTGTCGTACCAGCCACCATACCCACAGTAGCACCACCAAGCGCGGCAGAGCCTGACGCGATATTTGCCGCAGGTTCCAAGCTTCGGGAGGCTTCAACAGCAGATCCACCAAGAGATCCACCAAACGACGGATGAACACCACCGGCAGCTTCTACCTGGGCTAGTTTCGATTGTAGAAGAGCAAGCTCCATAGTAAGATTTGCAGTCTCCTCGGAGTACTGATTCTGCTTATTCAATGAATCAGCATGTCTATCTTTGAGAGCGCCTAGTTCAGTTTGATGTTGCTGCAGTTCCTCCTCATTTGTTTTAAGTAGCTCCTCTAGCTCTTGGTTTCGACTCTCTAATTCAACACCCCTACCAAGACTAGCCTCATGAGCATCCAATGAAACATCGGTTTCCTTACCAGCTAACTCGGATTGCAAAGCAAGAATCTGAGCATTTAGGGTGGCTATCGCTTGTTCGTGTTGCTCAGAAAGCTCATTCTTGATGGTTTCTTGCTCATCACGAAGCGAGCCTAGAGCGGCTGCATGCTCATCACGGAGCGAACTAAGAGTAGTTTCATGCTCGCCCAAGAGAGTGTTTTTTTCTTCTTCGTGATTGCCAATAACTAGTGACTTCTCTTGTAAAGTTGCGGCATGTTCTTCCAATTGGTCTTGAAATGTCTGGACTTGAGTCTCTAGAACACTAACCTTCTGCTCGAGTTCAGTCACTTGCTCCTGCGAGCTTCTTCGCTGATCTTCCAAATCACCCACCATCATGTGTAATCGTGAGTTTTCTTCCATGAGAATGGACTTGACATTCTCGCTTTCGGTCAATTGAGCTTCCAGTTTATTAATAGTCTCATCCATTCGTGAACCCTCCTCGACCAGGCTCTTAATTTGATCATCCTTATCTTTAATAACCTCATCAACCTCTTCAGCATGCCCTTGCAGATGACGCACTGCATCTGCCCCTGTTCCAATTAGAGCAGCTGACCCAACAGCGCCCGCAGCAGTGTCTGTAGTACGAGAAGCAGTATTAGGCAATCGGTTAAGACCTCGGTGGGCATCTGAGTATCCACTTTCTTCCTCTGTAATTGCATCCAGCATGTTATTGTCATACTGGGAAAGGCGTCTGCTCAGTCTTGAACCACTTTCTGCTCGATCCATATCTAGGGAAGGATCCATAAGCTCATCTTGCGTATTGTAGTCCATATCCTTACCACTTTCCGGTATCAGGTCGTCTAAAGTATTATCATGATGGAAAGTCTCTATAGCTGCGGAATCGCGTTGCATAGCTATACTATCCGCTGCAATATCAAGCGATTTGAGAGACAATTGAGAATCTTCATCCTGCAGCTCTACGGCCTCACCTCCTTCCAGTTCTTCAAAATCTTCTTCATCCTCATCATCGTCTGTTTCTTCCACCAAGGTAGCTTTCGTAGGTATTATCGTATTAGGCTTGAGAGCCTGAGCGATAGTGTTGGAAGAGTCGTCAACGATATCAATCGATGGGATATTAAAACCTCGTTGCAGAGAAGGCTGTAGATTTTCGTTTCTGTCATAGGAGTCCACGTCGCCTTCCTCGTAGCGACTGCTGGCAACCGAATCCCTTGGACCAACACCTAAATGTGCATTATCCTCTTCGTCAAAGTTGAGGTCAGGCAGAGTGGGGCTCTGAAAAGCCATTGACTTTGCATTTCGCTGGGATAAGACGGGTCCAGGTTCCTGAGAAGTTGCGCTAATTTCCGGCGTAGCGTCATTGTCGTAATGCAAATGATTATCGGTTTCGTAGTGTGGGCCATCAAGGGCAGTCTGGAAAGACTCGTCAGGGGCATTGCCGATGGAAGCCCGAGAGTTAGACCTACTGACATGAGGAAACCTACGCTCAATTTCAAGTAAAATATCGGTGGCTAGGTCATTGAAGCGCGACTTGGAAAGCATGGCTAGTTTCTGCCTTGCCTGGTTTCGCTTGGGGTGGATGTCCTCCCTATTCTCAAGAGTACCAGGGGTTTGCGGTTCATCGACAGCCATCCTCCTCTGAAGCTCATCGTAGACATCAGTGGATAGTTCGAGAAAATGAAGCCTAGACAGCTTGAGCAGCTTTTGGCGAGCCTTATTAAGCCCGCCCGAGTGCTTCGCGTCAGCGGTAGCCGCGCCCTGGACCCCAGTGAACTGGCAGAACACGGGATAATAGCGGTTCACCATGGATTCCTGCTCATAGCTAGCTATAGAAGGCATGGAACTGCTCGAACTCATGGCACTGGAACGATTGGGTGAGTTCTGTGTCTGAACCTTAAAGTTGGAAGTTGAAGCTGGAGGCGTGAAGTGCAGTCCAGAGCTGCGTGAACCTCTACCAACACCACTCGGCGGCTGAGAGTCCCATGCTCCCGGCATCGGAGTGACGGGAGAAGAAGCCATTTCCAACAGCTGAAGTTGTTAAACTGTAAAAGATTTCCAGAATCTCTGTTTAATTAGAGATGGGCTGACGGGGCTAAAAACCGTTATCTAAGTTGCTGTCGAATGGATTCCCTGCAGTTAAATAATTCGCCCTGCGCAACGTTGGTACTGGGCTTCTAATTGTCCTATTTATTAGCCTAGGGTGGGCTGGGCTGGGCTGGTGGTTCGTTTTGGTAAAGCCGTCAGAACCCCCGAAAGTATAGATATGTGGTTAACCGCTCTTTGGCGATGTCCTGGGCAAAAGGAAACAAGAAGAAAATTTGGACAATTAGGCGAGTCTTAAGTGGTGATGTGCGTGCCCACATAAACGTCAACCCCTGAACTCAACGTGGCTAAGTCAACAACGGGATTGCTCTGCAATGTTCGCGTTTTTCTTTACTGAATACGTGTATTTTAGTATGGTAAAGTGCTTTTAACATGCAAAATTCCTCTTTCCTCCCAGGGTGCTTGACCTTTGCTGCTGTTGTTTGTCCTGCACATGACAGACACACAGCCCATCCGATCTGCGCCATCCCACGTCTATCTGCACCGAACCAGCCTCCGATCCGCACCAACCCCCGTATTTTGGTACCTTTGCTGCCGACTGACGGCTATCCCACTGAATAAAGCCTGATTTTTTTTGCAGCTCAGACGCCTCCAAATATTTCCGCCCTGGTGGGTCCTTTGAGTAGTCGCGTACCCCTAATGAGACAGCCGCACAAGATGCGGCCACTGAGATCTGTTCTTATTCAGGACAAGACATGCATTACGCTGTTTAACTCTCGGAAAGAGTGCTGAGCAGCGATACTGGTTAGCTATAGATGGATTGTGTAGTCTAGGTGGCTGTGGCGATCTATTCCCACCGTGTCTGGCTGACCGGATGTTTGATTATTCCACTACAATGACTGTTTGATGTGGCTAGTCGGTACTTTAGCTTTCCTGCTGCCGATCTCAATATGCAGCAGGAAGTACGTACGATCTGACAGAAGAAGTACCATTACATGCTGTAATACTAATGGGCCCCTCAACGATACATAAACTCATATCGTCTAATATAGGTTTCTCAGATACCATTTTATTTGACTACAGAAAATGCAGACCTCCATTAGCAGATATGACGTCCCCTGAAACCCACCTGGACTTCTCTTCGGCCAGAAACTGAACAATATCGGCGATATCCTGAACTTCTCCATGTCTGGCAGCCACAGCTTCCTGAGGAGGTTTGGATCGGTCGGATATGCCTTTTACACCGGTGTCCACCGGGCCGGGGTTTACTGCGTTGACTGTAACTCCGTATTTTCTCCCCAGCTCGACGGCCCACACCTTGGTGAGTCCTTCTAGAGCAGCTTTGGAAGCAGAATAGAGAGCGGCTCCAGGATAGGGCTTTCTAGCCGCAACAGAAGAAATATTAATAATTCTTCCTCCTCCAGCTTTGGGGAAATATGGCAGAACAGCCTTGGTGAGGAAAATTACTCCCTTGACATTGATGTCGAATATTTCATTGTAAATATCTTCTGTAGCGTCCTCCAAGAATGTCAGACCCCCCAAGCCGGCATTGTTAACAAGAATATCAATTGTACTAGTCTTGGTGAATTCCAGAACCTTTGTGATGAGTGCGTCTGCCAAACTGATATCTTTGACATCAGATTGGATACTAATACCGGATACTTCCTGCGCAAGGCTTGCAGCAATGGATGCTGAGCCAGGGTTTGTATAGGTAAAAGCTACTGTAGCACCATTTTTGGCCAGTTCTCTAACTATCTGCGCGCCGATTCCTCTAGAACCGCCTGTTACAATGGCTGTTTTACCCTTGAGAGACATGCTGGTTTATCTTGTTAGTAAGAGTCGGTGCAGAGATTGTCAAATATATACACGCGCTTGCATCATCCAGCGAATTTTTGCATATCATCCGCTATATTTCCCAATACGGGTATTTGTAACTACACATAATGCGGGAATTGTAACAAAGTAATTTCTAATAAAACCATTCCGGCCGTTTTGATGCAGGTTCTTCTCTTCCTGCCGGCCACATGTATTACAACAAGATAAGCGATTACAAATAGCTCGAAAAGGAATATCCTAAACAGGCAATAATTAAGATCTAATAGATAATGTTGCCATCAAAGTCTGTTCCCCTATTTCTGGTTTTCTTGCTGTCAGGGAACATGAATGGGGTTCTGATAACCTTTTCCCATACTCTCCCATTGAAATAATCCTCAACTGGCTTCTCATCAACCAGCTGCTTGGATATTTCTTCGACGTCAGACCAAACACGAAGAATATTTTCGCCTGCTAGCTTTTTGAGCTGTTCATCAGTAGCTCCTCTTTCGGCAACTTTTACTAAGAGATCGGGAAATTTTGATACATCCTCGATACCCTTAGGAGTGACAGGTGTTCCGTCAAAGTCACTGCCAATTCCTACATGATCCCACCCAGCTAATTCAGCGACATAATATATATGATCCACAACGTCTTCAATCGTAGCTTCACTAGGATCACCAGTAATAAGAAACCTGTTGATGAAGGTAATCATAATAACCCCACCTGTTTTGCCAGTTAGTCGAATCACATCGTCTGGAGTATTTCTCCAATGATTTGCAACTCCTTGGGCCAGAGTGTGACTGAAGATTATTGGGGCTCTGGATACGGACAAGACATCTCTCATGGTTTGATGAGAAGTATGGCTCAGATCAACCATAATCCCTAATCTGTTCAATTCCTTGACAGCTTTGTAGCCAAACTCCGACAAGCCTTTATCAGAATTAATTATTGAAGAATTATAAGCTGATTGGGCATATGCATTATCACAGTTGTGGGTCAAAGTCATGTACCGAACGCCAAGCTGATGATATAATCGCACCGCGCCGAGAGAATTACCGGTCAAATGAAGACCTTCCATTCCCAGCATGCTGGCGACTTTACCTTTAGCAAAAGCCCTAGTGACACATGCCGGATTTTCGCAGTATTCAAAGATATCGTCAAATTCGTCAAGGAATCGTCGCGCTACGTCGATGGTTTCGAGAGCATCTCGAACGATCATTGTGGGATCATTCAATCCGGGGTGCTCATAGTCACATTCGTTGTAGATACTCCAAAACTGGCCACCTAGTTTTCCTTTCTTAATTTTATCCAAGTCTGTATGACTCAGGAGTCCTTGTCGGAAGCTGAATCTATCAGTGTAAAACTTGTTCTGAAGCTCGATCCTCAATAACCACGGCAGATCATTATGTCCGTCAATAAGCGGTGTGGTAGCAAGGACCCTGTCAACTCTGGCTCGATAGTCCGAGGCATCTAGAGGTACCAGATTTCTGGGGAAAGCATACTCCCTAATTCCGACAATCGATAAGGCTCCAAGAACTGCAGATAAAAGATACCACAAATTTGATCTTCCTGTCGGACGAGGGTTAGAAATTATTAGTTGCCGGCTTTGTTCCCGATCTGTCTGCTGCGATAAGGGAGCCGAAGCCTGGGTTTCCCCCGGCGAAGCAGATTTCAAATCTCTGTCCAATTCACTTGACATGACGTTATCGAGGCAAATTCTGAGCAATTAGCCACAATTTAAATATCTTCGAGAGGAATATACTACGCAGTATATAAAATAATCTTGTATGCAAAATTCACTACCTTCTTATCTTGTCATGTCACGTGTATTGCCCGAATAGGCATTTTACCGATTTAGCGATTTGTCAAACGAATTTTTTAGCCGGGCTCTGCCTAATTCGGGCGATTTGTAGATCTCCAGGTATTGCAGCAGAATTGGCAACATGGAAATTCTACTGCGTATTTATATGTACCTATCTGGAGCTGTTATAGATCTCATCACAAGAAACAGCTCGCTTCACAAGCGTTGATTTAGCTCCGTTATTTATCATTACCGTTGGAATACCTAGCTCTCATAAGAAATGTCTGAAGAAGAAAACAAACAGACCCTCAACGTCGGAGTGGATCATCAGGAGTCTGATTCAGTATCGGCCACAGCTTCTGCCAGTGATTCTGAGCTCAAGAAGGTTACTGGAAAGCAAGCTGACCAGACGCTTAGCTTTTACCATCAGTACAAGGATGAAGTCGAGCCTTTGAGTGAGAAGGAGATAAAGAGTCTTAACATCAAGCTCTACTTTTATATCCTCTTCGTGTGTTTCTTTATTTCACTCATGCTTTACATAGATAAGGCAACCCTCAGTTATGCAGCAATTTTGGGAATATTTGAAGACTGTCATATTGACACGACTCAGTATAACAATCTAAATACCATCTTTTATGTTGGCTACATTGTATCCCTCTGGCCAGGACACTACCTGATGCAGCGACTTCCGCTAGGCAAATTTGTTACTGGCTTGATCTTTCTATGGTGTATAATTATTCTCCTTCATTGCACAGCTAAGAACTACGGTGGTCTCATTGCTCTTCGATTTTTCCTAGGATTCACCGAAGCCGTCATCATTCCCTCCCTTGAAATGACCATGGGAATGTTTTTCGATCAGCATCAAAACTCCTTCCTTCAGCCTCTGTTTTGGATCTCTTGCCAGTCTCAGAACTTGCCCGCTGGTTTTATTTCATACGGTGCTCTTCACACGACGAGCAGCGTCGTTGCTCCTTGGCAGGTATTCATGATTATCACCGGTGGAGTAACCTTTCTGCTTGCAATTTGGTGCTTTTTCTTTTATCCCGATAATCCAGTTAGCGCCCCTTTCCTGAATACCCGTGAAAAAATCCATACTATTAGAAGGGTTCAGCAGTCAACTTTGAGTTCAATCGAACAAAAGGTGTACAAGAGGCACCAAGCTGTCGAGGCCGTTAAAGATCCTATCTCATGGCTATTCGCTCTTCAAGCATTCACGCTGATGTATGGCAACAACCTGAGTTACCAGCAGAACCTGATCTATGTCTCACTCGGTGTTTCTACTCTTGGATCTACTTTGGTATCTGCTGCTGCTGGTGGTTGGTCTCTATTGGTTTGTGTTTTTGCGGCGTGGCATCTGAACCGATTTAAGGGACAAGTTGCTATTAATGGTTCCCTTTATTGTATTCCTGCTATTGCTGGTGGAATTGCAATGGTTAGTGTTCCGTGGGATAAGAAGCTCGGATTATTGGCTAGTATGATCATGGCTGGACATACTTATGGAATTACCTATATTATCGGTTTGGCTTGGACTCTTTCGTCTTGTTCTGGTTACACCAAGAAATCAACTCGAATGGTAATATACATGGTTGGATACGCTGTTGGAAGTTTGATCTCTCCTCAGATCTGGGTCGCTAAAGACGCTCCTCGATACAGGGGAACCTGGATTTCAATGATTATTATTTCTTGGATTGGAACACCCACCATTCTACTGACTATTAGATATATTCTTTCGAAGAGAAACAAGGAAAGGAAGGAATACGTCGCACGCCATCAGAATGCCGTGAACGGTATTGTTGATGAGCAGGAAGAATCTGGCGAGAAGCAAACATTAGTGGTGGACGTGGGTATGCTTGACTTGACTGACTTGGAAAATAAGGCTTTTATTTATCCCTTATAAATTGGTATTGAGTTTTAGCTGAGAATGGAATTGGAAATTTTTAGTACATCATAATATATTTTAAAAATATTTAATAAATTTGCGTTGATAGAGTTCGCGTATCGGTCGAAGGGCCTTCTCACATCGGATCTATGAGCAGCCAGCAGTGCTATGTAATACTGCACAAAACGAAATTTGTCATTATCTATTGGCTCTAAGAAGTATTTACTCTTATTTAGACATGTTCTAGTAGCTTCTCTAGTGCAGGTGCATTACGCGCCACAAGTTTGACTTTGTAGTCTTCCGGGGTAGCTGCATTCGAAGTTAGGGATTTCATACCTTCAAGAGGATCCAAGCTAATGATATTCCCCGTCTCTAACGATAAAGGCTCCGAGATTTTGAAGCTCCAGATCATTCTTAGAGTTGCAAGGTACAGTGTTCTGTTTGCCAAATTCGAAGCAGGGCACATACGTCCTCCAAGTCCAAAAGCAAAGTGACTTGCACCAAGACCACCAAGGCCGTTTTCTCTCTTTTTCTCAGCCAGTTCATCATCTATCCACCTCTCCAATCTGAAACTCCAGGGATCTTCATATAATGCTGGATCGTGGTTGCAGGCCCAGGTATTGAGAAAAACTGGGGTTTGTGCAGGAATCTTAGCTTCCCCGTATATGACATCAGTATATGTAGCTCTGGGTAATGAGAGGCGGAGGATAGAGTAATATCTCGAAACCTCGTTTACAATGGCTTTCACATAAGCATTACTGTAGTCACTTGGATCGGGCCAAACAGACACATCTCCGCCTGTTTGCTCTAATATAGACTGATATGCAGCCTCTTGAATTTCAGGATGTGCTCCCAGGTATGCAAAGATCCACAACATGGTTGGAGTACTGCTATCAGCACCGGCCATCATTGAGATGCTGATGCTATACATTTCTTCGTAGCTCACTTTAGCGTCGGGGTCTTTAATGATATTGCCTTGAATGCAGGGTTTGTCAGTGCCATCTTGAACTCGGCTGTACAACTGATCCAAAAGCTTTCCATTGTACTTCTTTCTTCGTTCGCCTACCTCTTTGCCTTTGACGGACGTAGAATCCCATTGCCATAGACGAAGAATAGGAATATAATTTTTCAAGTTACCGTTTGTTTCACGGTAGAATGAGATGCTATTTTCGACGTCTTTGATTTCCTGGAGCATTTCAGAAGATCCGGCGGAGATTCTATCACCGTAGTTCACTGTTAATACCAAATTCAACGACAGGATGTGAATGAGGGGCTTAATACTGTTGTATTCCTTTCCACATGATCCCCAAACATTTTTAATGAATTCTGCGGTCTCGCTATCCAGCCAGGTGATATAAGATTCTACCTTGGGTCGGTTGAGTGCAGTGGCGGCAGCCTTTCTTCTTCTCTTGCAGCTGTCATCCCAGGGACTAGTGCCGATACTGAAACCCTGTGAGCCGCTCACAATTTTATGGAAAGTGTGAAATATGGGCCGGCTGATGAATGAATGACTATCTTCTTGAAGCAGCTCTTTTGCCGCGGAGGCACTGTTAATAACAATGACGGGAACGTTACCCAGTTGGATCTGAAAGACATCGCCATACTCCTGGGCCCATTTTCGAAATATTTCCGGAGTATGCTTTTTGTAAGTCTGATATAAATTTCCAATCAAAGGTGGGCCAGGCGGGCCTCTGAGTCCTTTGATACGGGCATGATATCGGACGATTTCATTGGCGACAAAATAGAAAAACACTAGTGCCAGAAGCAGCTCTATGCCTAAAAAGCTACCAAAAATTTGAGCAATCAGAGCCATGATTTTTATTATTATTAAACAGTGATGATAAGGGAATTTCTGTCTATATATACGATGTGCCTGTTTCCGTATCTGACGATCCAGGAAATACCTGTGACAAATCGGACGAAAAAGGAAACTCCTAATTCCTGCAAGCAAAATTGAAAGCCCAATCTAAATATCTGCAGATTGCCGACTCGAGAAGATGCCAACTGCTGAGCCGGTGATTGCGTGATAAGCGCGGCTTTGCATGGTAGATCAGGCTTCCCCGATACTACATTTCATCTCCAGCGCGCTGACTCTTGTAATGGTGGGGCATTATTGCGTTATCGCCTGTGGCTTGCTCAGGTAAAGAAAAGAATAACTTGTCCGACATTTGATTATTTTTTTTGTATCTCAATGGCTTATCCGATCAGCTTTGTGCACAGCTCGCAGGATTCATTCGCGAACCTAGTGAAATACCCAGAAGATGCTACACTTTGTGGTTTAGCTTCAAAACCTGGACCGAAGCCTAAACAAGAGCCGGCAGCAAGTGCCAGACAAGAGCGCAATCGTCAAGCTCAGCGACTCCATCGCAACCGACAGTCAGCTTATGTTCGGAGACTAGAAGCAGAAGTTCAGCAACTCAGGAATAGCTGCGTACAGTTGTCTTCGGAGAAAGATTATTATAAGTCTCTGTCTGAGCAGGGTCAAGGCTTATTTACCCCTGGTTCAACGGATGGCTCGTTGAATCAGGATTTCAGCTCGCTGCACATGGATACCGCGCTGTTGGATCCCGAAGGAACTACAAGTAGCAGCAGTAGCAGTGGTATGTCGGGGCCTAGCATGGCAGAGCTTAGTTTTTCCAGTCCTTCTTCAGTTGGGACCTGCGATGAGAGCGGTGGTGAAGAACTAGGGATTGGCGTTCAGTACGTCCTTTCCATGGAGCGGAAGTGCATGGGGCACATCATGCCTCTCGACACCGAAGGTGAAAATTATTTAAGAACGGATAGACCAGATGGTCATGCATTAATGTTATCATGGCTCAGAGTCAGCCCAGGCCAATCTCCGCCAGCAGAAGCGACTACTTGTTCTGGCAGTGCAGCGGAGTCGCCAAAGGAAGTCAAAAACAAATACAAGTTGAGGCAAATCGATATAGATCACGACCGGGAAATCAACATATTAAAGAAGCTGTTGGGGCTGTCCTCAAAACTTCCAATGAACGAAGAAGAGATGACCCCCGTCTCAGCATGGTACTTTCTTTCTCAGCACCCAAGGTATGCTCTTTTCTGAAAAAATAGTCGAACATTGCGGCTTGCTAACCTTTCAGATTCAAAGATATCAACCATTCTTATATACAGGAGTTTTTGTCTCAGCATGTGGAGTGTCAAGGGTGAGTTATTCATTTTATACATGCCAACTAACACTCATACTAACGAATAGATTTGGCGCCACAATCAAGCGACAGGTTGTCGAGGATATTATAGATTTATGTTTTGAGGGACTAGCACATGCGTAGTCCAGGTCTATATGGATACTATTTTGAATGCATTCTTCTATTTACATATATGTACAGCTCGGATCATACTCTCATGCCCGGAACAATCGTTGCGATATAGGAACCACAGAGTATGGCCCTTTTAGCAGCTTCTCGTTCACAAAAGATTCGGCCTTGGCCTGCCCATGTCGTAAAAGTATAGCTCCAACTAGAGCGAATATGGCCTTTGAGTAGACTGTAGGAGCGCCTGACTCCCTGTCAGGCAAATTTTCGGCTCTGCTTTTCCAGAATATCTTATCTGCGATTCCAGAAAGCTTACAGACTTCCGATGTCACAGAGGAAGAGCTCAAGATCTCGAGTGCCTGAGGCACAATGTCGAAGTTTTTATGATTGATCGGGACAGAGCTCTGATTCGGAGTGTCGTGGGAAACAGCATACTCAGAAGTATGCATTTTAAGGAATTCTCGCCCGAGAATCGCTAGCTTTTCGTTGTAGGGCTTCTTTCCATGCGCAAAGCTCTTATGGGTGATTGACTGCAGAGCCAGGGAATCCGGCAAAACGTACTCCTCACCCAAAAGCGATTTGACAGGCTGCAGAGTTTTATCGTCCCCGGGATATAATACACCATTAATTGTTAAATAATCCGATTCATTCTTTTTGAGGCCCCGGGCGCGCTGAGTGCCGTCCTTGAGATACACCAAGGTTCTCAGAGGTGCTTTCGATGAGTGCAGCATCGCTGCATTTGAAGATGAGCAGATTAAGCTGCTTGAGTGACGAAGTAGCCTGGATGACGACATGATAAACAGATCCTGCCAGGGTTCTCCTGTTGATGATGGTGGTGGTGACGAGAAATTTTTCGATGTTGTGTGAAATTTCAGGCAATTACCCTGGGTCGACCCCAAATAAGCACTTGGAAATAAAAAAATTTGGATCAACCTGGAAATATATTTATTTTGCACAAGATGGATATTTTTCGCCTTTTGTCAAGAGGAGCAAAAATAGACAAGCAGGGCAAGCATAAGAAAGATCTGGATATCTTAGGGGGAAAGGCCGAAGAGGAAACCAAACGGACCAATGCTGAAAGTCAAGAGCAGCTGGTTAAATCAGAGGAACTGGCACTGGCTCAGCAGATGGACTTTTTCAAATCCAGCAAAATCACCAACAGAGCGGACACGTCTGAAAAAAGAAGCAGGAAACGGCAGCAGGAAGATGAGGAGGATCACGAGCATGACGAAGAGGTGCGACTTCCGCTCACTATTTCCAACGATGAACAGGCTCAACAACAGCGTCGAGTGTTGAAAATCAAAGTTCATGGCGATGATATTCCGCTGCCCATTGGCTCGTTCGAAGATATAACCACCCGGTTTGACCTCCCATATCATTTATTAAGAAACCTGAAGCGTCAGAATTTCGATAGGCCTACTGCAATTCAGTCGGAGGCCGTCCCTGTCATGATTCATGGCCGTGATGTTCTTGCCTGTGCTCCAACTGGATCAGGTAAAACGCTTGCATTTAGCATTCCTCTGGTCCACCTGCTCAAACAGCACAGTCCCAAAGGTATTCGATGCGTGGTGGTTTCTCCTACCAAGGAATTGGCCACCCAGATTTATAACGAAATTTTCAAGCTTGCCAAGGGGCGGGAGCTGGCGATTTGTGTTTTGACCAAAAGCCAGGCAGCGAAGTTCAAGAGCGACTCAATGTCCAGGAAGAAGTACGACATACTTATTGCTACACCTTTAAGACTAGTTTCATGTATCAAAGAAGAACTGGTGGATCTGTCTCAGGTTGAGAGTTTGGTGCTCGATGAGGCAGACAA
This sequence comes from Zygoascus flipseniorum, assembly GCA_030565365.1. Classification (NCBI taxonomy): domain Eukaryota; kingdom Fungi; phylum Ascomycota; class Dipodascomycetes; order Dipodascales; family Trichomonascaceae; genus Zygoascus; species Zygoascus flipseniorum. The sequence continues at coordinate 69,379 of JAJMBR010000021.1, read as the reverse complement.
GCTTCTTGAACAGGGCTTCGTCGAACAGACTGATGACATCTTGTCTGCCTGTTCGAATCCCAAACTTAGAAAGGCCCTTTTCTCTGCAACAATGCCTTCTGGAGTAGAAGAACTGGCCAATTCAATTATGCATAGTCCTGTCAGAGTTATTGTAGGACATAAGGAAGGTGCTTCTACCGACGTGGCCCAGAAGGTGCTTTATACTGGTACCGAGGCAGGAAAGCTCATTGCCATACGTCAGATGGTCCGTGAGGGAGAGCTCATTCCTCCGGTAATAATATTCGTTCAGTCAATTGATAGAGCCAAGGCTCTATTCCAAGAGCTGCTATACGATAAGATGAATGTCGACGTTATTCATGGTGAGAGGTCCCAGAATCAGAGAGACCGAGTAATTGAGAGATTCCGTTCCGGTGATATCTGGGTGCTTATCTGCACTGACGTTCTTTCCCGAGGTATTGACTTTCGAGGAGTGAATCTGATTATCAATTACGATGTCCCGCAGTCGGCGCAGTCCTACGTTCATCGAATTGGCAGAACGGGACGAGCTGGCCGTCAAGGCAAAGCTGTGACATTCTTTACAAAGGATGATAGCGATGCGATTAAGAATGTGATCAATGTTATGAAACAGAGTGGATCTGAGGTGGGGGACTGGATGTTGAAGATGAAGAAGCTTGGCAAAAACGAGAAGAAGCAGCTCAAGAAGCGCCCTGTCGAGAGGAAAAAGATTACTACCACTCCAGGAGTGGTGAAGAAGAAAAGAAGGCAGAGAGATGAAATGGTGGAAGCGTCGAAGAGAAGGAAGCAGGAAGTGGAGGATATGGAGACTTCCAATTAAAGTGCTTTGAGTGACATAGGAGCCCCGTCAAATAGGTGATACATGAATATAACATTTCATCCAATATATACTGATGTTACTTTTGGAGCTTAGCTATGTCTTATCTTTCTTCGATACTCTCAGCAGCCACTATTTTTTTCGATATACAATGCATACCTAATTCTATCAACTATATCCCCCTTTCTCTAGCCAAGCCTTAAGATCACCATTGTCTCGTTCTGACCATGCCAATAAACCCCGATTTCGATCGTCACAGTTTTTCACAACTTGGTCTATTCCGGACTGGTCTATCTCCGCAGTGAACCTAACATACCGATCGTATAATTCCCGATTATACAACGACCAACAACAAGTGTTGAAGACTAGAGACAGCTCGCCAAGACCACCAGAGAACTTCTTTCTAATCTCAGGCCAATTATCCTGTATCCACTGGAAAATGAGGTCCACACCAGAGTAGTGGCTGCTATATCCTACGAGAATTTTAAGGGAATCTTGCGCTTTAGTAGTTCCTTCAAGAACAAGCTTAATAGGTATTTGCAAGAGTTCCTTATCCCGAGTCTGGCCAAGCGCTAATAAGGCGTCACTGGCAACAGAAGAATTGCTATCTTCTTTGTAAAGATTAACAAGATTATCAAAATCTTGTTTGCTTCCGTGCTTAGCAGCGGCGGCAAAGACACTAGGCCTAATATTAGAATTAAGGTCCTTCTCCCCCTTGATATAAGATCGGAACATATCTAAAGCAAATTGAACATATCCGTCATCACCACTGCTCACCGCTGCAGTAAACAAAGCGGCTTTGAGCTCAACTTGCTCAGGATCTTCATTTTCAGAAAATCTATGTCCAAGAGCGTCGGCTTTAGGAACAATCAAATTGCGTGTAAACCTCCTCAAAGCAGGACCATGCTCGAGACCGAAAGCCCACTCAATAGTCTTGAGACTATCAATAATGATCGCCCATACCGGAGCAGAAGATTCATTTTGCCATTGAGAAATGAGATCGAAAAAAAGTGAAGTCTTCTGGTAGCCTCCTTGGGCAAGCGCACAAGCATCAGCAACTAGGGATATTTTATCCTCGACCGACAAGAGACCCTGGACAGCAGCTTCACTCAACTTGGCCACGCGAAGAGTGGGATAAGAAACACGATAGAGACCAGTGGAGTTGGCATTGAGTTTGTAGAACTCAGGGTCAACCTCGAAATTTGCAGTTCGTTTTCTAACAAACTTAGTTTTGATGCCAGTTTTGTTCTTGATTGCCAAATCTAAAGGATAGATAACTTCATCTTCTTCAGGCTTGACATCACCAGTTGAGAGAAACCGGTGTTGAGTGACAGAGACGGTGGAACCATTCTCTTCGACCTTGACAACTGGGTACCCCGTCTTTTTGGTCCAGATATCCATAATTGCAACATCATGCTCTCCAGACGCTTCCGATAGAGCCTTCCATAAATCGTCAGTGTGAGTGTTGCTATACTTGTATCTCTTGAGGTAGATGGAGACACCTTTAATGAAGTTTGCTTCACCAACAAAGTTGGAAATCATCGTCAGAATAGAAGAACCTTTCAAGTAAGAAATGTCATCGAATATTTGATTGATGTCCTCAGCCTTGCTAACAGGGACCTGAACAGGATGAGATGATCGTAAGCCGTCCATACTCAAGGCCATTTGATAGGTATCCTTAGAATACTTTTCCCAGATTCTCCACTCGGGAAAAAAAGCGTTGCAACAGTACCAGGAAATGTACGTCGCGAAGCCCTCGTTGAGCCACAGACCATCCCACCACTCCATGGTGACAAGATTACCGAACCATTGATGGGCGAGTTCATGAGCTACTATCTCACCAACACGGATCTGACTGGCAAGCGAGTCCTTCTTGGGGTCCCACAAGAGAAGAAGCAGTCGATAAGTTACCAGACCCCAGTTTTCCATACCGCCGGGGCATTCGTGAAGGCCAATCATATCCATCTTGGGGAGTGGATATTCCACACCAAATGTCTTTTCGTAGAAGTCAATACACCTGGCACCAAGATCAGCAGCAAATCTGCAGTTTTCCTCATTGCCTGACTCGGGAGTAGTATAGACCCTGACAGGAATTCGATATTCGGTATTCTCAACGTAGTGGAGATCGCCCACTACGAAAGCCACTAAATACGTAGACATAAGAGGGGTAGTATTAAAAACAGTAACCTTTTTGCCTGCTTCATTGATAGTCTCACTCCTCACATCCATATTTGAAAGAGCACAGTGTTTTTTTTCTGTGGTCAGAGTGATATCAAAAGTGGCCTTGAGGGCCGGCTCGTCAAACGAAGGGAATGCCCGTCGGCAATCGGTAGGTTCCATTTGAGTAGTAGCAACGATCCTTTCTTCTCCATTCGCTATGTATGCAGATCGGTAAAAACCAGCCATTTTGTGGTTCAGCACAGCATTGAACTCCATCGTCAAGGTAGCTTCGCCCGGAGACAATGGTTTAGAAAATTCAAAACGAACTGTTTGGCTCTCCTCATTGCTGATAGTCTTAGAAGGAAAGAATTCCTTGCCATCCTGCTCGGCAACTATCTGTCCAAAATTGATATCGACGGCATTCAATTCGATGAAACTGCCTTCTTTTACCTTGAGATCAATGGCAACCCTACCCTCATAGTGAAACTTGGCAAGATCGGGCTCTAGAGAGACCCTATAATGGACAGGAACCACATTGTTGGGAAGTACCCGACGAGAAGCTCTACGGTTAGAATGTTCCACGAGAGGAATTTGGAACTGATCCGGGGTAGTTGGAATCAGAACGCTCGATCCGAAACGAGCATGAAAACAAGTCGTCAACTCACTCTTTAGGTGTGGAGCTGCACATTTTGGTTTGGCCAGAATAAAAAAAGTGCGAGGATACTAATGCCTGGACTTTCTTAAGAGATTTTCGCTAGAGGCGTTGGCGGGTGTGGAAATGGATGGCTCTTTAAAGGAAGTTCGGCACTCAAATTCGGAATAAATATGGACATTCCGTCCTGTATTTGTACATGCAAGGTACGTACTACTAGAGACAAAACGACGCACGGAGGTGACTCAGAGTATGTATAGTTGCTCGGCCACGGCGGTGTCCGACAATCTGTGTTTTAGCAAATTCATCATAGATGGGATCAAGTCGATGGCTGACGACGTGCCAGCCCAGCCAGTGAGGACTAGCGATTTCGAGTACAAATGGCATAAAAAAAATACTGGTCGGAAAAAAGAAAGATAGAGTGGTGACTACGTCTCAAAAAATAACAAAATAAAACCCGCTCAAATTTGTCAATTTGGATGGAATGGTAGTTTTCTTTTTGATGTATCTCAGAAAAGACACATGTCGAGAAGAAAGCAAGCAGATAAGCAGGCAAGCGGGGCTCTAACGTTTACCTAATGTATTTGCTAGTATATCATGAATTTTTGCAGGAGATGCAACTTGTTAGGATACAAATTCACAGCGGTTAATGATGGCTGGGATAATCATAAATATGTCGTCGGCCAATGATCTCACCCAGAGAAAAAAGACCAAAGAGCTGGACAGTGTAAGCACCGTACTTGACGAGGTTTCCATTGGCATAAGCATCAACGGAATCAGGGATCAATTCCCTAGGAGACTTGAGATACTTGGCAAAGATGGCCCTGGACTCAGACAGAACAGAGGAAAAAGCCTGTTTGAACTGATCCAAGGAAGGAGGGGCTCGGAATTCTCGTTCGTAGACATACTTTCCAAGCTCGGCAGTAACCTTGCCCCAGTAAGTAGCAGTGTTAAGCAGGCCAGTCGCCCTGGAGGTGATGCTGTTCAAGGTAGAAGCGGCCCTGGCGACCGGAGTCGAGGTGGACGCAAACCGTCGGCCAGCAAGCTGGGAAGCAGTGATGAATTGTCTTCGGAACATTGTTAGATTAGAATTGTGGAGTGGGGGCGTGGCTCGACCGGTCTATATGCTCTTTTTGTACTGCAAACGGAGTGTAGTTGACGCTTGGCAAGTTGAGTGGTGCTGAAATTTTTTGGAGGTGTCACACTTCTCGGTCCTGGCCAATGAGCGAGGAGCATTTCTCCCGAGAGGCCCCTGCAATTCACTTGTGGAAAACACGAATACCAGCTATGGCAATGCAATACGGGTAATAAATAATGATTTTAAGCACGACAACGATCGGTTCCGAGCTAACCTGGAGGCTCGGGGGAGATTGGTAATCACTTGAAAACGCATTATGTTTTATTAACTAATGGGGAAAAAGGACTTCAAGTCCAAGTTTTGGGTGGTACTTTTACCACTGCTGGCTCGGTTTTTTGGGTGGGCCACTTTATTCCTTCATTAGTGGTCGCTATCGGTAGGAGGGAAATTTGCAGTTTTCAACCCATCTCCTTATCGCCAGCCCCACCGCAAAAATATTTTTTTCACACAAACTCTTCTATTCAAGTTGTATGCTCAAACGCTTTATACCCAGAGCATTTCGGCTATTCAACATGACACAAAACAAGTTGGTCGTAGAAGAAGCCGCTATGGCGGACGCAGTCAGTGAACCAGTTACTAAAGTGGTTAGTTCGAAACTGCAGGGTCGACAACTATTTAAAGCCATAGGAAGCCCGAAAACTATAGTAGCTCCTATGGTAGACCAGAGTGAACTAGCCTGGAGAATTCTTTCACGAAAGCATGGGGCCGACCTCTGCTATACCCCTATGATGCATGCTCGTCTTTTTGGTGAAAATCCCAAATATCGGCAGGATATGTTCAGTGATTTGGACGGAGATCCAACTGTCGACCGACCTCTCGTGGTCCAGTTCTGTGCTAATGATCCCGAAGAACTATTGCGTGCGGCCCAATATGTTGTTGGAAGATGCGACGCTGTAGACCTGAATCTTGGCTGTCCCCAGGGCATTGCCAAGCGTGGACACTATGGCTCATTCCTGATGGAGGATTGGGATCTCATTTATAAACTAATCAATAGTTTGCACAAGAACCTCGATGTCCCGGTCACTGCCAAAATTCGAATCTACGAAGATAGGCAAAAGACATTAGACTATGCCAAGATGGTTCTGTCGGCAGGAGCTCAGTTTTTGACTGTTCATGGCCGTACTCGGGAAATGAAGGGCCAGAAAACTGGCCTGGCCGACTGGGATATGATCAAGTTCCTGCGAGACAATCTTCCTGAAGATACAGTAATGTTTGCCAATGGTAACATTTTATATCAGGAGGATAATACGAGATGTATTGAAGCTACCGGTGTAGATGCCGTCATGTCTGCCGAAGGTAATCTTTACAACCCTGCTGTTTTCAACGTAGGTGAGGGATTTAGTATGGATGAAAAATTCCCTAGAGTTGATAAGCTTATTCGAGAATATTTTGAGCTCGCCAAAGCTACCCCCGGTAATGCATCAAAGTCTGCTATGAAGAGTCACTTTTTTAAGGTCCTTCGGCCCTTCCTGGCCAAACATATCAACATTCGAAACCAGCTTGGTCCCTTGAGAAAGGGAGATATGGATGGGTATGAAGATATCGTTAAGCAAGTGGAAAATGAAGTGGCCACCATTTATGAGAAGCTGGCTAATGGAGATGAAGAAATTCCCAAGGATATCATTATTGAGAATGCCGATGGCTCAGAATACAAGGATATCCCCTATTGGCGATGCCAGCCATATTTCCGAGTAGTGGATGGAGTTCAATCGAATGGGAAAAGAGTAGCTGAGCCCGAACCAAGCGGTAAAGAACAAGTGAAGAAAGAGCATGAAGAACATGTTGACAAGAAGATCGCCTTGGAGGCATAGGAGCAAAAAGCATAGCATTAAATTATAGATCATAGAATAGTCATGACATTAATAACCACAAGAGTTAATAACCAAAGCTAGTGAAACCCCGGTAACGAGCTGACAAATGCATCGAGTCCAAGAACAAACAGCTCATTATCCACGCCTTCCCCTTTGGTATGTTCTATAGGACTGAGAGGATTTTTAACTACAAACTCCACGAAAAGAGAAACGTATATCTGATTGAGAACGGCCTTCATGTTGTCAATCTTGGGGTCGGTTATCAACACAAACCTCATATTTGACGCAGTTTCAAACAAATGCAGACGGTACATGCTGGTTTTGAACGACACAAACGAGTCTTCGTCACTAAGTTTTCGAACTATGTTCCTCAATGAAATAACCACGCCAAATATGAGCTTTGCCTGCTCGTCCAGAGAATGCTTAATGATAGGTCTTGGCTTGATGAACTCAGAAACTGGCAATGCTATCTGGCCGGATACTCTACGTGCCGTTTGATTTTGGTCTGGTGCGTTGTGCCAGTCCTTCGTATAAATGCAATCGCCTAATAATCGTTAGAAATCGGCGAATAAATATCAAGCGCACATTATTTTATACCTACAATGTCTGTCGAAAATCCAGAACGAGTAGATGGTCATATTGGAATGCAATACAGTGAAGAGAAGGACAGTTCTACAATGAACAAACACGAAGATGTTTTCCGCTGGGACACCCCGATGTCCAGGTAGTCACCAGGAAATATATCAACATATATATATATATTGTGATCCAGATATAGCAAGAGCGAGGCTGTAATATAATAAAATAGATGAGTGTCATTGAGTCTAAGATAATAGGTAGGTGCCAGATATAAATAGAGGGGAGGGTAGTGGAGTGGAGTGGAGGCTACAGAACCGAATTGCAGAATCATTGGATATACTTCTTGATGAACTTTCTGTGAAAGTCGGAGCGAATCATATCGTTAACAAAGCCGGAATTACCATCAGGAACGTCAGAGGCCTGGTTTTTGAAAACAACCTCTTCCGTCCATGATCGCTTGACCTTGAACGTATCGCCCTTGTTCATAAGCGGGTTGCCAAAGGCAATTTCCGTCTCTCGCGCCTCCAGAGCCTTCAAAGCAGCTTCTTCTTCCTGGCGTTGTTTTTGTTGCAACCGTTCTTTCTTGATCTTCTCAATCTCGAGCATGATAAGAACATGGTCATCGTCTGACGAACTATCATCCGAATCGTCTTCTTCATTAATGCCATTATGCTGGTCTTCGTCTTCGACGTCACTCTCAGCATCCGCAGCATAGTTCTCCATTATTACACGTGCCCTTTTAGCTTGAAAATCTTCGTCTTCCTCGTTATAATCACCGCTTGGAGATGCCACTCGCTTATTTACAGGTCTGCCGATCGTGTCTAGATGCTCATCTTCCTTGGATAACAGTTGGTGCTGTAACTCCGCCCTGGAAGATTCCACAGTTCCACCTTGCTCAGGATGCCTAAATTTGAGCTTTGTATGAGCAGGGAGCATCCGAGAATGCAATATACTTCCGACATCGGTCTCCTTGCCCTTTGCAGGGTCAAATGTAGGCCTGTGCGCTGTTGTCATGGGATATGAAGTTGGTTAGATTGAAACAAAGTACAGGCAATACTGGGAGGTTTTGGATTTTACATTGGAGAAGGCGGCACGTGATGCTACTGGAACTGGCCGGCCGAAACGATAGGCAACTCGGCGGAAGTACCCGGTGAATGAAGGAGACCAATATCCAAGATCCATACTCAGGTGTATTTTCTTTCATATTTGCAAATTGCGCTTAGCCCCACCATTCCCGCTAGTCTACTTCTCTTCCGTCATAGAATTCCCTGGTTAAGCGTAACTCTGAGGCTGCCGTCATTAAACCCCCCCCCCCCGACCAAGTCAAAAAGCTCATTAGATGCGGATAAACAAAAAACCAACAGAGCGAACAATCAATCACAGTAAACAGCTCTAGTCCCCCTGGATCTTGCTAGTTTTTATATTACAAACTTCCCATCCACCCCATCCATTGCTTCTCCCAACCAGCTGAACTGAACCGAACCGAACTGAACCGAACCCCCCACTATCAAGGTGTCCCACTGCACTTTGATCGCTTCGTGCCCTTTGCTGAGCCTCAGCCAAACCTCTCAACTCCCACCTTAACTTAATATTGAAGGGGGAACCTCCATTCAGTTGGGTTTTGTGACAAACACCAGTGCTGGCCAACTGAAACCAAAACCTGACTTGCCATTCCCGCCTTCTCCGTTTACCAGTACAGTTCTATTTATTTCCACATCTTTGTCTTCATCTCTGCCTCATGATAACTGGTGGCAGTAGAAAAGGCCCGCCTGAGCCACTATCGTCGCTGACGGGCCTGACCCAGCAGGGTTCTTCTGCCAAGGCCAAGGCCCAGGCTCCCAGTAGTCCTCCTACTACGGCCAGCAGCAACATGCCGCAGTTCCGATCGGCCTTGGACTTCACCGATGTCCAGGACTTTGCATATCCTCCCTTTCATCCGCTGCATTATGGCGTAGCGTTGCCGAGTCGCGACTCCACTAGCACCTCCAGCTCGTCGCTAGAAGATGACCAACCCTCCACGCGCCTGTTTGCCGACGGCCCGCCCTGGCAGGAAGACGCAGATCTCAATTCTCCAGTAATCAATAGCCGGGATGATAACCGTGAATACGAGTTCAGCGTGGCTTCTGCTGATGAAATTCACGGCAAAGCGGTCGCTCTATTCGACTTTGTGCCAGAAAACGATAATGAGGTGCCTCTTCGCGAGGGCCAAATCATCTGGGTCTCATATCGGCACGGCCAGGGCTGGCTGGTGGCTGAAAACCCCGAGACGGGGGAGACTGGCCTAGTGCCTGAGGAATATGTCCAACTCGTAGTTAACGGGACTATATCTGGTGAAACTGACGTTAATGAAGAAGGAGAAGAAGAAGATCAAGATCAAGACGAGATATACGCTAGCCCTGAGGGTGACTCTGAAGGCTGGGTAGATGATGAGGAGGAAACTGTCAAGTACATGGACAATATGCATCTATAGTAGGCTAGGCGAGCGATCCCAAACCAAAATCATGATCTAGCATATGTACATGATTTCATGATACGACCGAAGACGACCCAATTCCAATTGATTTTATCATACTACATATTATATAATAGCTTCCTATTGTGTTCGCATTCTTATTTTTTGCCATGTGTAGAATTAGTGAGCACTTATCTACGATTCAATCACCGACTTTTCGTGTCAGTTTCCAAATCCATCTAGTACTGTCTACTAAGCATTCAAAAAAGTGCGTCTGGAAATGCTTTCTCAAGAAATCATTAATTTTCCAGTTCCTGAAGAATCTCTTCATCTAGCTCCTCTTCGTCTTCACTGTCAGAATAATCGTCTGCGCTCACATCCGGTAGCTCTTTCAAGTTATCCTCAATGCTGGAAACCATCTCAGAATAATCATCTTCCTCTTGCTGTGCCAGCTGAATTAATGTAGCCCATGCTTCCTGCGCTCCTACAGCATGTCGGTTGGCTACCCGAGTTCTGACGCCATTATTCTCCTCCAATGCCAAGTTATACAGTTCGAAATGTGCCAGGCCATTCAAATAATAAATATCAATCACCTGGTCATCAAGATTGTTTAGTGTGGTGGTAACATCTAGTACCAATGAGTACTGATCCAGTTCCAGCATGCTCTGTGCCAGGCGGATCAAAGGCGGTATACTCAAAGAACTATACTCGTAAACAGACCGATCACTGAATAGCGTCCAAGCCTTTTCCAATGCGTTCCTAGCATCGTCGTCTCTTTGTTGTGAAATTCTAATGGATCCAAGCACCGACCATGATTCAGGCTGCGAATCGTCAATCATCAGCGCCTCGGTGATGAGCTTCTCGCACCTAGATTCTGCTTCAGGTTCCATGCATAGATCAGTCATCCACACCTCTATTTCTCCGCATAAACCTTCGGTCATTTTTGTTCGTAGCACTTTGATCTCCTCGAGGCTCTTCCCAGCAGGCCGAGACAGCTCCTTTCTGATCAGATCAATGCCTGTTTCATACCATTGAGCACCTTCTCGCCCAGACGAAAGTTGGCCTAGCCACAAAAACTTTCCAAATCCGTCCTTGGATCCGTCAGGATCGGCATCAGCCAGCATCAGGAAACCTTGATAGGCCATTTCTGGATCACCATTTTCAGCATAGCACTCAGCCAATAAATGAACGGCCTCCAAATTGTCCAGATGCGCTTCCACAAACGGCTCTAAAATTCGGACACATTCTTCGTAATCGCTTTTGCCAAACAGCTCCTTTGCTGTGTCCAGTTCCGACATGTTTGGTTGGAGGGTTTTTGCTGCAAGGTATAATTTACCAAATATTTTTATTTTTCACCCTCGCCAAAGCCATTTTTCATCATCCCCCCACTCCACACTACAATAATGGATCCCCTAGAACAACAGGAAGAAGAGCTCCAAGTGCTCGAATCCATATATCCCGACGAATTGGAGAGTAGGTGCAAAATCATTTAGTGATAATTTTCATTACTTAGAAGGTAAAAACTGACAGTAGGGCTCTCTGATTCACAGTTCAATATTCACATTACACTCGACACCGAGCCTATACGCTACCTGGGGCTCAATGTAGTATTCCCTGCTGAATATCCTCACACGCTCCCCATTTTAGACGTTTTTGTTGAAGACGGATCGTATCTCAAGGGAACTTCTGTCGGTGAAGAGAGTGACAGCGACGAAGAAGATGAAGATGAAGCAGAGGATCAAGGAGAGCATTTTGACAAATCCGACATTAGCCATATCCAGAATCGGCTGAAGGAGTCGGCTGAAGAAAATCTAGGCATGCCCAGCATATTCACCGTTGCTTCTGTTTTAAAGGAGCTAGCTGAAGACCTGTACTCCGACAAAGTCAAGCAAACAGAACGAAAGGTGCACCAAGCCCAACTGGAACAAGAAGAAAAGGAGCAGGCGAAATTCAGAGGTACTCCTGTAACCCCGGAAAGCTTTGCCGCGTGGAAGGAGAATTTTGATGTGGAAATGAGGTCATCCCTGAAGACTGTAGAGAAAACGGGCACCTCCAAACTTACGGGCCGTCAGATCTTCGAACGGGGTCTTAACAAAGAAGCTGACGAAGAGGAAGTGGCTGGCGACGTAGGAGAGACAGCTGATAGTGTTTCCCAGCTCAAGATAGATAGCTCAACGGTTTAGGCTCGAATTACTCCTGCTCCTCTGTGCTAAATATATTTAATGCATGCCTCGGTAAAACTTTTTTGTATCTTACATCTAGATCAATCTCGGACAATTCAAATATTCAATAGATAGTTTATTATGCTGACTACAAGGCATGGCAGCTGAGATATGCCGTTAAAATGAAAGCAAATCGTCACTCTGAGACGTCGAGGACGGCTTGGAACTATTGGAGCCACCCTGCTGAGATCCCCACATGCTGTTTTTGGCATTCTGATGGGCCAGATTGGCGAGACTAGTGCTTCCTGACGCTGCAGACTTGTGGGACGACGTTTTTGAGCCCGCTGCAGCTGACCATAGATCGCCAAACGCATCAGCCTTTTTCGGGGCTGGTGCTGGCGAGGCAGGAGTATTGGAAGATGTTATTGGGTGAGCAGCCGATTTGAATGGCACTTGAGGAGCGGCAGCAGGCTGTGGAGGAGCACTGGTTAAAGTGGTAGATGCAAACAGATCAGCCAGACTAGAACCACCAAGGGAGTTGGAGTTAGAAGTAGGATTTGAAACGGGTGTTGCACTCTGGAAATCGTCAAAATCATCGTCATCCCCAGTAGAGGCAGCAGCTGCTGCTGCAGGAGCCGGCGCAGAATCGTCGTCAAAGTTGATAAAATCCGCAACTGGCTCCACTGTCTTTTTCTTGGGCAATGAAGGAGGTGACTGTCTTGAGGTTGAAGCCGAAGCCCCGCCAGCATCATACTCTTCGAATTCGTCCTCGTCATGTCTATTGTATCCAGGGCCAATGTAATTGCTACCGTCGAAACCTCCTCCATCACCAAACACCTGGCCCTCGTAACCAGAGCCAAACTCCAGGCTTTCGTTGCCGAAGCCACCGTACTTGTTACCGGTTCCGCCGAATCCGCTAATGTCTTCGGAGCCAACACCTCCGTACTTGGTATTGTTTGTTCGAGCCTTCTTTCGCTCGACTCGGATCTTTTCAATATCGGAAAGTAGGCCGGAGAGTTCCTTGGCTCTGTTTCGGATGTTGATACCCTGATCCTTGGCATTGGAATCCACATAGTGGAAGTGCTTCAACATCTCAATTACGCCAATGTGTGAACGAGCATAGTCTACCACTCGTTCAGATCCATTTTTAACGAGAAATTCCAATAGCTGTAGAGCCTTGTAGATTTGCCTCCATTCAGCAGCAGATTTTTCAGTGAAACGCTTATATATCATGGGCATTATCTCGTGAAATTCCTGACTGTAGCATTTGTTAGTGAGGGTGCAAAGAGTTTTGCATCGCCAAGCCTAGTAAAACTTACCTGAAATTGGTGCCCTGGGCAATTTCCTACTCAGTTAATACAAATCCTAAACAATACCTTCCATTTTTCTCAAAAACATACCTTCATAAGTGTCGAACTGGCGCCCCAGGGTTCGTTGTTGGTAGCCTCCCGAACCTTGGCCTCCATCTCCGTGTAGTTCATCACCACTCAACGTTAGAGCTCGAACCGATATAAGCAAAAAATAACACAAACATACCATTCTGGGCCTTACGCACATATGCCTTGACATCGTAGATGCTAATGTTGGCAATTGTGTCCTTGAGATTGTCCATTTTAGCCGTAGCGCTGGTGTGCTGGCAATGAAGGTAAGTTAGTCTGCTGGGATATGGGAGGTATATAGATCTGAGCGGAACAACAGGAAACAGGGCAAACGCCTGTTGAAAACATGAAGGGGAACAGGACAGTCAATTTCAACCGGAGGCAAATAAGCTATGTGTATTCGACGTATTAATAGGAAGTAGAGCGCCTGTTCGTGGGCCGTGTTGATCAATCTCTCCGCATACAAAACTACGGTCACGTGGTTTCATCCAGAGCGGAACAGAGCCACCAAAGGCGGTAGCTAGCGGAATAGAAGGCATGGACAGAAATCAAAAATCCGAATTAGAAAATACATTATCATGTTGAACTATGAGCAGTCAAATTAAGATACCAGAAGAGTACAAACATCGGCATTTGCCGTTATCCAAGATGTACGAGGATTCGAAGGGAGTCACGTGCCAAACTGTCGGCCAGCGACCGTGGAGCGGGCGGAGCTGTAGAAATACAGCAGCCTGGCATCTCTGGCAGAAGACATAATTCAAATACCCCTGGTAGCTGTATATACGAGACTTACACCAGCAATCCCGATAGTTTAATCAGCTTCGAGTCCAAATAGCTGCTTGTTGTCATCAATCAATCATTGCTGGCCGAATTGTCCGGGGACGTACATTTCATCACGGCCTGCCCCGACAATTTGTTTGCATCACAGCTGCTTGACCTTCTCATCCAATGTTCAAGTCAATTTCTTCTTCCTTCACTTCGGTTTCTGGTCGAACTTCTACACGAAAACTATCATCTACACGAATCATCATGGGCAACAAGATTTTCTTTGACACTTCTGCTGACGGTAAGTGAGGGTGCCAATTGATTCTGGGGGATTGCTAGTTGGATTGATTGGATTTGGGATTTTGGCCTCGAGTAGGGTGGCTACGTCATAGCTGCTTCGGAGCATTGGGCTCCAATTGGCCCAAAATGGCGCTCCTGTAAGGTGATCAATACTGGGCATGTCAATTCAATTGAGTCCGTGCTTGGCTTGTTTTATCTGGGGGGGCGCTGCTGGCCGGTCTGGCTTTGTTTGTTTGCTTGGGGCTCCTGGTGAGTCGATGCGGAAAAATCAGCACGTTGCCATAGATTTGCTATGACAAAGCAAAATCCAAATATAATTCAACCCAGACTGAATCAAACCAAATCAAAAACCAGGCTAAACCAAACCAAAACTAACTTTACAGGCAAGCCTCTTGGCCGAATCACCTTCCAGCTCTACGACGACGTGGTCCCCAAGACCGCTGAGAACTTCCGAGCTCTTGCCACTGGTGAGAAGGGTTACGGCTATGCTGGATCTATTTTCCACCGAGTAATCCCCGACTTTATGCTTCAGGGTGGTGATTTCACCAACTTTGACGGTACTGGAGGTAAGTCTATCTACGGTGCCCGATTCCCCGATGAGAATTTCACCCGAAGACATGAGAAGCCTGGTCTCTTGTCCATGGCCAATGCTGGTCCCAACACCAATGGCTCCCAGTTCTTCGTCACCACTGTTGCCTGCCCCTGGTTGGACGGCAAGCACGTTGTGTTTGGTGAGGTCACCGAGGGCTTCGATGTCGTCAAGAAGATTGAGTCCCTGGGCTCTCGATCTGGCACCACCCATGCCAAGATTAGCGTCGACAAGTCTGGTGAGTTGTAAGTAGCTTATGCTGCTTGGCTGCTGGACTTCTCTCAGGTATTCTTTATCAAGAAACAGAAACTCTTCAAAACAAACAAAAAAAATACAGCTTAAAAGTGGGAACTCGCTTCTCCGTATATATAGTATATTATATTGTTATTTCCAATACATTACCTGAGACAAAACAAGCACCCTACTAGCTCGCCTCAAAGCCGTACTCTCGGTCGACTCGAGCTACTCGAACTCGATATTGTTTGTACCAGTCGGATTTGCCCATCTTTTGCGCTATCGTATGCTCTCTTACTTGTTTCCAGGCTTTTATGTCCTCAGCCGACCTCCAGTATGATACTGTGATTCCTATATGGGAGCTGGCTGACTCGACACCGAGGAATCCTGGCTGATCTCTCACTAGTTCAGACAGCCGTTCGTCTATCATCACATAGTCTTCGCTCACCTCACCCTTTCGAGATGTGAAAATTACTGCATAGTATGGAGGTTTCGGTGTATTTGCAAACATGTTTGTTTGTTTTCAAGAATAAGTTTCTTATTAGTCACTGGCTGGACTTGTATTTTCATTGGGCCGGCCCGACTCAGCTCTCGGATTTCCCAGTATTCCCCCACCTGAATCGTACATTTTTTATTGCGGCAAATCAGCCGTATCCCGCGCGTTTGATTTGATCCAAACTATTCGCTTCTTCCGCACCTGCGAACTATCGAGATTTCTTCACTTACAGCATGGCTCCGGCTGAACTGGGAATTTTCACAGCGTCTCCAGGCCGGGGCACCAGCGTGGGAAAAGAGAATTCATCCTCAGAATCCAAGGAGCACGAGTTCTATTGTCAACCACCCATCGCTCTCGACATGCAAAAGTCAGCACCGCATAGCAGCCCGCCAAAAAACGGTATAGGGAAACTTGCTTCTGACCCGGACAAGATTAATCTTCTGTGGGGAAAGGGTAAAAGGTCCGGTCGTAAAGGTAAAAGTACAAAAAAGAAGCAGAAAGCCACTAAACCGCCTCTACCGTCTCCGATGCATCCCAGAAAATTCAAAGAAAATATCAGCAACCTTAAGATCGTGTACAAAAATACTGTTACGGGGGAAATCTCGTATGATTTGGCTGGGAATAAGGTACCTATAGAAAATGCCCTCAACAAGTGGCAGAAAGCTAGAGACCAGAGAACCAAAGCACTTCATAGCTTGGATAGGCCCCTTACATTACTAGAAAAGGCATCTTTGATTGAGTTGGATGTGGACATCAACACAATGAAGATGTTGTACGACAAAGAAAACCTTTGTGGGGAATCTATCCACTCCAATAGTCAGCCGGAAATTCTGGAAGTGAGCTCGGATGATCTCTACAATGAAGCGCCTGTGAATGAAAACCACATGAGCCCTAGCAAAAAGGAAATCGTCATAGATTATTCTCCGGGTAAAGATCGCTCGCAAGTCGCTGTTCTGAACTCGCCAGTATGCTATATCGATCTTCCATCCAGTCCTCTGTTAGTGAAAACAGATCACCCGGGCAATATAAAAGACGCTGCTCCATCTGTTGCCGCTGTAGATGAGGAAAGGCCCATTTCAGAAAGAATCCTTGCAGCTAAGCTGGGCCATTTAACTAGCCAGACTCCGTCATTGGACCGCCAGTCTGTTATTCATGCCAGGGTCGGGCAACACAACATGTCAAGTCCATTTGACCTGGAAATAGCTAGTGGTGAAAACGACTGCTCTTCATCGGTGCTTCTTAATAATATTATCTCTCTTTCCGATACTTGTTCTGAATCACCTATTTCTATCCGCAATGACTCTCCTGATGATCATGCCTTTTTTTTCCCACCGGATCAAGATGTGTATGTTCCAGATTCCCAAGTATCGGAAACTGATGATGTTGTACATCAGACAGCGGTCAATTCGGCGAGTATGGCTATTCCTGACTCGGAAGACGATGAGGAACAGCGCCATCCGTCATTCGCTGTTTCAACTCTTACTAGAAAAGAGCTCGAAACACAACTTGCATATTACGGATTCGGACCTTTTAGAAACAGGTCTAAGATGGTAGAAACCCTAGAGTCATGCATAAGTCTATCTCAGAGATCAGAGCCATTAGGTGAATCCCCCGAAGACCTAACGGAAGCTCCCAGACTGATTCTTTTTCATGCCATCACGAAAGAGATTATGAACAATCCAGAAGCACGGAGCTGGTGGACTAAAATGTTGACATACCGACCTATTCCTATCCACCAGTTCACTGAATTTCTTCGTGGAAATCTCGGAATGGCTGCAGTAGATCGCGATTTCATCCAAGAATGGGCAGACTACACTGGCATAACTATGACAAACGACGCTAAGAGGAATTAGTAGCATTCGTGGTATTTATTTGTAGCTGTAAATATATGTTTGTGTTTTTGTTGATATTACTTTTCTCTACAATTCTCATTTTCTTGGTAAATTGGCCCGGCGGGTTTACCGAGAAGAGCCTCCTCGGATTTCCCGCAGTCAGTTGCCCATTGTCATTGTCAATGAGTAACGCTCACAGTTTGAATGGCGGCAATACCGATCCCCCATAGGTCAAACCCCCTTGAACTAATGCAGCTGCTACCATAATGGTAGCATTTTTTCCACGAGAACCGTCCGCACGGCACTGTGGAGAAGCAACTGCTTAGGAAGCACGGGGATTCGACCACATGCGGCTGAATGGTGCGATTCCCGCGGAGTCCGGACATACCCGCTACCACTTTGTTTTTAAGTTGACAGATTTGCCTCCTTAACACCTCCAGAGCTTGAAAATATGGTGACTGTCTCATCTGTAGACCCCGAATCGCAGCCATTGCTGCGCACTACCATAAGGCAGAGGAAGCGGGGACGAGGATGTGCTCGGCTGGCTGTTTATGGCTTAATTGGCTTCCTGTTCCTGACCATCTTTAATCTCATTTTCCTGCCGCGAACTTCGTTGAGTCGAGATTGGAGACGTCTTCATGCTAAGCGTGTGCCTATTCCTGAATTGGAACGGGCTCTGTTCAACAGCGTGAGTCCTGAGAGTCTCAAGACCTGGTCCGAGAAGTATACTGCTGAGCCCCACTTGGCCGGAACCAACTTTGGCCTGGTCCAGTGGACTGCCGATAAGTTTGAGGAGTACGGAATTAAGTCTGAAATTGTCTCCTATGATATCTTTCTGAATTATCCCGAAGACCATGCCTTGCATCTGCTGAACAAGGACGGTTCTGTCAACTTCACTGCTTCCCTTGAGGAAGATGTGCTGAAGGAAGACCCCAGCACGGGTCGGGAGGACAGAGTTCCTACTTTCCATGGCTACTCTGCCTCTGGAAATGTCACTGGCAAAGTTGTTTATGCCAATTACGGTACCAAAGAGGACTATGAGCTTCTTGTCAAAAAGGGAATTGACTTCACTGACAAGATTGTCATTGTCAAATATGGTGGCTTATTCCGAGGTCTTAAGGTCAAATTTGCTCAGGACTTGGGTGCAATAGGTGTTTTAATGTACTCCGATCCTGGTGATGATGGTAAGATCACGGTGAAGAACGGCTACAAGGCCTACCCCGATGGACCCGCTAGAAACCCCTCGTCAGTCCAGCGAGGAAGCGTCCAATTCCTTTCTTTTGCTCCTGGCGATCCTACTACACCTGGATATCCTTCCAAGGGTGACGCTCCTCGAGTTGACCCCCATGGAAGTATTCCTTCCATTCCATCTCTGCCTATCAGCTTTTTGGATGCTCTACCTATCCTCCAGGCGCTGAACGGACGTGGATTAGGCCCCAAAGACCTGGGCAAAAACTGGGCTGGTGATCTGGATGATGTCACCTACAATGTTGGTCCTTCCAAAGTGGAGGTCAACCTATATAATGCTCAGAAATACGTCACTACGCCCAACTGGAATGTAATCGGCAAAATTGATGGAATTGTTGGCGATGAGGCTATTGTTATTGGAAATCATCGAGATGCATGGATTGCTGGAGGTGCTGGTGACCCCAACTCTGGTTCTGCTGTTTTGATCGAGTTGGCTAAGGCCCTTGGTCAATTGACCGAGACCGGCTGGAGACCCACCCGAACCATCTACCTTGCATCCTGGGATGGCGAAGAATATGGCTTGCTAGGATCCACAGAGTGGGGTGAAGATAAGGCCAAGTTTTTGGGAAAACATGTCGCTGCTTATATCAACGTTGATGTAGCTGCAAGCGGCCCTAACTTCTCTGTCGAGTCATCGCCTCTACTGAATGATCTTATCCGAAAGATCACCAAACGAGTTCCTTCTCCTCGAGCTGGCAAGAAATCTGATACTGAGGAATTCACAGCCGAGGATGTCGAAGCTCAATTGGTTCCCAGTGTGTATGATGATTGGTTTGCTCAAAATGGTGCCAAAATTGCTACTCTTGGATCTGGAAGTGATTTCACTGTGTTTCAGGACTTCCTTGGTATTACGTCTCTCAGCCTGGGCTATGACACTAGTCCCAATGAAGCGGTCTATCATTACCACTCCAACTACGACTCGTTTCACTGGATGGAAAAGTATGGTGATCCTACTTGGAGTCATCATGCAGCGATCGTTAAGCTGTGGGGCTTGCTTACACTGACCCTGTCCGAACAAGAAGTTCTTGCTTTCAAGGCCGAGGAGTATTCCGAGACACTCGAAAGCTACGTTGACTCTTTGGCCAAGAGTGTTAGCGAGTTCCACACCGCCAAGTCCAGTTTTGCGAAGCTGCAGAAAGAGCTGGGAAAACTTGTCAAGACATCCAAGGCTTATGATGAGTATTCCGCCGAACTTCAGAATGAATACACAACCGACTTCCCTTGGTACAAATTCCATGAGAAGATAAAGCTGTTAGTTCGAATCAAGATTGCCAACATCAAACTGAAGCAGTTCGAAAGACTTTTTAAATACGATGAGGGTCTTGATGGCCGAACCTGGTTCAAGCATATTGTGTTTGCCCCTGGCCGGTACACTGGTTATGCAGGCGTTTTGTTACCAGGCATCACCGAAGCTATTGAAGACCATGATCAGGAGAGGCTTGCCAAGTGGATTGGAATCACTCTAGGATCCGTCAAGGCTGCTAACGGGCTTCTGAAGTAAAATGTCTGGACATTTCCTGCTACTGCGTTGGATCTTGAAATAAATAGTTAACAGAATTCATAATTTTAAATTAGATATTAGTTTTTTTGGCTGCTGTATTGCACATTCTGCTCGATAAATGTTCACGCTATCGGTCAATTGCGGGGTGAGGCTTATCTTTGATTTTCAACTTCTTGATGGGTTTTTCGCGTGAAACTTATAACGCGACTCCTACGCGAGAATGACACTCCAGGAAATGCCTAGTTTAAACGCAGGCATGGAGGAAGCTGTAAATGATTCGAAGAAGCGAACGGCCGATGTGGAAGAGAATAGTCCAACTGCAAATTCCAGTGATAAGGAAAATACTGGAGATGCAGATGAAGGGCGGCCTGCCAAAAGGTCCAGGACCAAGCTACAACCAACTGATGAGGAAAAAATGCTTGAGAAGCGTAAAAAAGATATAGAGAGAGAAGGTAAAAGAAGGGAGAAAGAAGAAGAGAAGAGAAAGAGAGAGATACAGAAAGAGGAGGAAAGGAGGCGTAAAGAAGAAGAGAGGGAAGCTGAAAAGCTGAAGAAGGAACAGTTAAAGAAGCAGAAAGAGGCCGAAAGGGAGGAAGAGAGGATCAGGAAAGAAGAGGAGAAGGAAGAGGAGCGAAAGAAAAAAGAACTCGCCAAGGAAGAGCAGAGAAAGGAGAAGGAGCTCGAAAAGAAGAGAAAGGAAGAACTGAAGGAGGAGGAGAAGCGGAAGAGAGAGGAAGAAAAGAGGAGGAAAGAAGAGGACAAGCGAAAGAAAGACGAGTTGAAGAATAAGAGTCAGCTGAATCTGGGGACATTCTTCTCAATACAGAGACCTAAAGAAGCGGAATCGACTAATAGGACTACCGAAAACCCCCCAAGCATAACTAGCGAATCACCAGCTAAGAAAGTATCCGCTCTTACTTACACGGAATACTTTCTTCCTTTTCATATTCGAACAAGTGTTACAATAGCACCTGCAAATCAACTGGCCAGGGCCGATGACCATGGAGATATGTTGACATGGATCAAGTCCTGTAAACAAGAGCGAGGAGGGCGGCCCTCGGTGACGATACAGAATGTCGTCAGCGCCATGAACGAAAGCTCTGCTACAGAAGAAGATCTGAACAAGCTCCTGCATAAAGTCCCTCATAAGCTGCTTCAATTTCACGAAGATGTTAGGCCCCCATACGTTGGTTCATTCTCGAAATATGCCCCTGACATTGCATACAGGCCATTCGGAAAGATAGCATCGCCCAGCATTAATTACGAATATGATTCTGAAATAGAATGGGTTCAGGATGAAGATGATGATGGTGAGGATATTGGAGATGAGGACTCGGACGACGCCCAGGACGAAGATGACGAAGATATGGGTGAGTTTTTAGACGCAGAGGACGAAGAAGGGGGAAAACGCAGAAATATCATTGGACCTCTGGAGGCCATGTTTAAGAAAAATGATGGAACTGCGCCAGGGCTATTTTCAACTATGGAAATCGAATGCTTTCTGCCTATAAATGGACCGATTGATCCTTTCAAAAACTATTGGGCCGTGAAGTCCACGCCTAAGGAAGCTGAGAAACTCAACCCTTTCTCTCTAGCTGGTGGAGCTATTTGCAGCACGAAGAAAGTCTCCGGCAAGGTGCTGAAGACTGTTCCTGAAGAATCATTAAAAGATGTTTTACAAAAAGTTCAAGGAAGTGATATGAGCCTGATATTGCTTGTAGAGATCGTCAAGCGAGAATTCCCAAAGCTGTCAAAGGAGAGCATCAGGAATACTATAAAGTGCAGCGCAGCTCAACAGGGCCAGAAGGATCAGAAGAGATGGGCGGTTAATGAAGATTTTCTAAGATATTTGAAGTAGTATTATAATTGCATATAAAGAGGTTCTCTTCACAATACTACCGAATTCTGTTGTCAAGGGATATGGTGGGTGCTCCCAATTAGGAATATTAATTAACGATACACGACCCCGACGCGTCGACCGACCTCGCTGCCTTCTATACAAGGTAAATTTTCAACACAGTTAGAATCCTCCCGCTTCCAACACCCTGCACTCCAATTCATGTCGGAACCCGGAAGTTCGCCTAATTTTGGAGGAGCTGAGGCTCCTTCTTCACCATTGTTCGTAGGCTCTAGTTCTCCTGCTCCTATTATTGCCAGCAGTGAATCTGGAGCTGAACGAACCGGTCGATTGCACATGAGCGATATGAGCAGTCCAATGCGGTATTCTTCTTCATCTCCAGGTAGAGGGGACAGACGAACTCCGCGAATGTCGTCCCAGCATATACTTTCTTCTCAGGCTGGTCTCTACTCTGATCTCAGTTCGGGCAGATCTGGCCAGAGACGTGGTGGAGCAGCCCATGCCAGGCGTGGAGACATCTTTTCTTCTGAAGCTACGGCTTCACCTTCGCGAAGGCGCAAATATGTTAGCAGTGATGTCAACAGCAGTAGCGATGGTGCTATGATGTCAATGTCTCAGGTTGACCAGCCTTCTTCTGAAGCTGATACCGGTGCTCCTGTTCGAGTAATCTGGGGTACCAATGTTGGAATTCAGGACAGCATCAATGCTTTCCGAGGGTTTCTCCAGGGATTCAAGAGCAAGTACAGAAAAACCCTTGATGATGAGATTGTTTTAGCCGGCGAAGGTGAAGATTTAGTATATCTTGATATGTTGAGTCAGATGAGAGCTTTGGGTTTGTCCAACTTGAATCTTGATGCTAGAAACCTCCTAGCTTATCCACCCACAAAGAAGCTATACTATCAATTGATAAACTATCCTCAGGAGATTATTCCTATCATGGATCAGACAGTTAAAGATTGTATGGTTGCCTTGGTATCTGGTGATCAAGACGATTCCAACGCGAAAGCCATTGCCAAAGAGCTCGACGAAGTTGAGACAAAAGTTTTCAAAGTTAGACCCTACGGCTTGGACAATAAGCGTGGTATGAGAGAATTGAATCCTGGTGATATCGATAAGCTCATATGCGTTAAAGGTCTCGTTCTGAGGGCTACTCCCGTTATTCCAGACATGAAGGAAGCCTTTTTCCGGTGCAGCGTTTGTAATCATACCATTGTGGTGGAAATCGATAGAGGTATCATCACAGAGCCTACCAAATGCTATAGGCCGGCATGCGGCCAGCAGAATTCTATGCAGATTATTCACAACCGATCTCTCTTCAGTGACAAACAAGTAGTTCGACTGCAAGAGACTCCTGATATTGTTCCTGATGGTCAGACGCCACATTCTATATCGCTCTGCGCTTACGATGAACTAGTAGATGTTTCCAAGGCGGGCGATAGAGTAGAAATTACAGGTATTTTCAGGTCTGTTCCTGTTAAGACCAACCCGCGCCAGCGAACTCTTAAAAGCCTCTTTAAAACCTATGTTGATGTTGTCCACATTCAGAAAGTGAATGCTAAGCGAATGGGTACAGATATCTCTACTGACAATGACCTGGAGGCCCAGTTTGCTGAGGAGCAGGGAAAACAGGAGCAGCGGGATGTAGAAGAGCTGAGAAAGATCAGCGAGGAAGATATTCTGAAGATGAGAGAGATAGCTGCACGGCCAGATCTCTACGAACTTTTGTCTAGATCATTGGCTCCTAGTATTTATGAGAATGACGATGTCAAGAAAGGTATTCTGCTGCAGCTGTTTGGTGGTACGAACAAGGTCTTCCATAAGGGAGGAGCTCCTAGGTACCGTGGTGAGATAAATATTCTACTCTGTGGTGATCCTTCAACTTCAAAGTCTCAGCTTCTCCAATACGTGCATAAGATTGCTCCTAGAGGTATTTACACCTCTGGTAAGGGCTCTTCAGCAGTCGGTCTTACGGCTTATGTCACGCGAGATCCCGAAACACGTCAATTGGTATTAGAATCAGGAGCATTGGTCCTTTCCGACGGTGGTGTTTGCTGCATTGATGAGTTTGATAAAATGTCTGACTCTACCAGAGCGGTTCTGCATGAAGTCATGGAACAACAGACTGTGTCTATTGCAAAGGCTGGTATCATCACTACTCTGAATGCTCGATCTTCTATTATTGCCTCTGCGAATCCTATCGGTTCAAAGTATGACACAAAGCTGTCAGTAGCGCAGAATATTGATTTGCCTCCTACTCTTCTTTCCAGGTTCGACCTTGTGTATCTAATGATTGACAAAATTGATGCCCAAACGGATAGAATGCTAGCAAACCATCTCACTAGCATGTACTTGGAGGATACTCCAGAAACTGGCTCAACTGAGGAGGTTCTGCCCATTGAGTTCTTGACGATGTACATTTCATACGCAAAACAGCACATCCAACCAAAGATCACACCAGAGGCAAAAGAAGAGCTTGTAACGGCTTATGTTGCAATGCGCAAACTAGGTGAGGATGCTAGAACCGCTGAAAAGCGCATTACGGCTACCACTAGACAGCTTGAATCTCTAATAAGACTTTCCGAAGCTCATGCTAAGATGAGGTTTAGTCAGGAAGTATTAGCATCGGATGTTGCTGAAGCCGTCAGACTGATCAGGAGTGCCATCAAAGAATATGCCATGGATCCTCTTACTGGCACTATCGACATGGATTTAATTCAAACTGGAACTTCTATGGCTCAACGAAGATTGAGGGCGGATTTGAAAACTGTTGTATTGCAAGTTATTGATGAAATGTCTAGTGATGGCAGAGAAGTTCGATACGACGATATTTTGCGAGACATTGCTAGTAAATCTATAGAAAGGGTTGAAACTACCGACTTTTCTACTGCTCTTTCCGGTCTGGAACAGGAGGGCTTGATTGTAGTACATGGCAGTGGCCCAAGAAGACTTATTAGACGAAATGTTAATGTCTAAACGATGAGTATTTATTTCTAGGTTCACAATGAGCTATATTCTTGGTTTATAATACAATAGGATGCAGGTGTTTCTTAAAAATATTTACAGAGTGATTAGCTAAACAGTATTTACAATCAGACGAACTAGTCAGTTAAGCTCTTTGCATAAGCAAAAGCATCCTGAACAAACCGTTCTACTGCTCCATCATCAAGAGAAGCAGCGCCATGCGGGAAATCGAGCACTAAACTAGCTTCCAGCGTTCTTCCTCCGAACCAGCCACCTTCTAGAGTAGAAAGTTGTAGGATGTAACCTTTATAGTCAAGGTCAATCTGCCGTCGGTATGTCATCGAGCTGTACATGTAATCGACAGCGGTTCCATCTATATCAAGGCTAATGTCCTTTGGGATGTACAAAGGATCGTTTCCGTACATGTGAATCCGAGCATCCTGGATAAACTTGCTAACAGAAGGCTGTTCCGCATCCAGAAACTTGGATGCTGAGGCCGAAAACTTCACATCACATTCCCACGATGGTAAAGAGACGCTCGTACTAACTTCTTCTTCAGACGATGCTATCTGAATCGAAGACATGACACATTTATCATCCGGGCCGAGCTCGAACCACATCTCAACTGGTGGATGATTCCTAAAATTCTCTGTGCCCTCTTGTGCATAGAGGTTAGGAAGAAACTTGAGCTGGATAAGATAAGCATGATCGTCTCCAGCAAGTCTCTTTTTGTTGGTATGGATAACACCGCTTTCAATGTCTTCTGTCTTCTGTTCACTGAAAGTGCTTTGCTTATCGACAATATCAAGAAGTTTCTGCCAGGCATCTAAAGGGGATTCGTCAGTGTCAGATGGCTGCTCTTCAGCATGGCCGTCGGGGTCATGTGCAACATCTGCCTCGGGATCGTAAAGACTCAATTTGGAGGATCTATTATATAAGAAAGGAATATTCGAAGAGAACACTTTGCGCAGATCTGCAATACGCTTTCCTGCTTTTTTGAAATTTGAATCGTCAGTTTTATTCAAAACGTAGCCAAATGTGGCTGTCAGAGTAGTAGGTTTATCGGGAGAGCTTTCGGCCACTTTTGTTAAATTTCCAGTAATGATGTCAGTTGTCGTATCGGTGATATCACGTTGCTGAGAAG
This sequence comes from Zygoascus flipseniorum, assembly GCA_030565365.1. Taxonomy (NCBI): domain Eukaryota; kingdom Fungi; phylum Ascomycota; class Dipodascomycetes; order Dipodascales; family Trichomonascaceae; genus Zygoascus; species Zygoascus flipseniorum. Next base: position 43,286 of record JAJMBR010000021.1, on the reverse strand, counting down.
AAGAGCTTTCTTCTTTATGCCGGCTTCTCTTGAGGCGATACCAGCTGAGAGAGCGATCTTTCCAAGATAGAGAGTCGTCATCGATGATCCTACTCAGGTGAGTATTTTCGTCCTCTGGTGAGGTATTAAAAATGAAAGTCGACTCAGTTCGAGGCTTGTAATCCAATGCATCAACAATCATTCTTTTGGCGTTGTCAAAATGATCGCGTCGAGAAGCAGTAGCATTGAGCGAGTTTGAAGCAGGATTGTACTCCAGGAACGTTTCAGCTAGACGCTGAATTCTATCCAAAGGAAGATCCTTAATGGGAGTGAACTCTTCGATGACAGAGGTATCAATATCCTCAGTCGTTGAATTTTGAAGAGTATTATGCAAGCTGGCTTGGATCCAGTCAAAGGTATCAGCAGATGATCTGATAACCACGTTTTGCTCGTCGGCATTTATCATGATCCTTGCACCACCTTTTGTCCAGGACCTAGGAAGCTTGCCATTTTCCGAGATTATAACGAACATTTCCCGCTTGCTTAGAGGGATAGTCTTCTCTATAATGACATCAGAACTTTCGCTGATATCTCTCGAAACATGAAGATTCCAAACGTTATTTAAGATAAGTTTTGATGCATTTTGTTTGGATGAATGTTTTCCTAGCCGAGCAACCGACGGAGAGGCTCTGTTGTTGAAGTAGTCGATGAGTTGAGTCTTCGAAAACCCCCGACTGGTGTCAGCAAGCAGCTGCGCATAACGTTTTTCCGAGACATACTGATTGAAAGGCTTCATGTGATCAATATTTTCAAATAACGCTTCTTCTGAGTTTTCTTCTTCTCTAAAAACCAACAGATTCTTCCGCTGCTGCTCCAAGGTGTCAATTGACGACTGCGTTGTGTTGATTATCGTCGGCCTTCGACGAGCAGGCATAAACCGTGATTTGCGGGCTCCTAAAACGATAAAATCTTGAGGTATAGGAGACTTTTTAAACCCGCGAGAATCAGCGGCCGCCACATGTGCAGCTGCTGGGGGTATATCGGTCGACTTTCCGTCCACATCTTCACTGTACCATGCTAATGGGACTCTGGGCCCCAATGAAGAGGGAGCCTTTCCTTTCAAGCCAACTGCACGAGACTGTCTCAAAAAGGGTCTAAGCATGCTGAAACAAAAACTGCCGCTCTTATAGCTTCCGAGAAGAAACGCTTATGATCTAATGTTGAAAAAAAGTTTTTGATCTTGTGGGTGCGGCTGGCTCTAATCATCTTCAAACTACATGGAGGGACGGAGAAGGACGAAGAGAAGGAAGCTCGAGGAGGATGAAATAGTTGTTGATCATGAAATTTCTGATGAGTCAAATGGAGAGGATAGTACTGTGGTAAAACATGAGTCAATCGGAGTAGGAGAAATAGGGAATGATGTTAGTAATTCTCGTTATGAGCAGCTTGTCAACCGAGAGCTGGTGGAATTTCTTTCCGCAATTCCGGCTGAGAGCCAGAATATATTTGCATCATCATACATTAGCATTACTGGATCAAACGAGCTTAAAAGCTCTGCCAATACAGGGAAGCAGAGTGGGGTTGGAGAAGACGATGTCGACGTCTACGCTGAACACCATCATGTATCTGGCGTGCTTTGGACTGAGCAGGAGAAACAGAAGTTTTTTGCATTATTAGCAAGGAAATCCAGGCACAATCTACTAGCAGTTGCTAATGAACTTGGAACAAAGACACTTCTTGAGTGCGAGGAGTACCATGATTTGTTATTTTCAGCTTCTAGAGGAGCCCCTCCATTGAATTTGGTAGATTTCCCTGCTGCGAGAGAGATGAGTACTGATTGGATTTCTATGGAGAATATACAGGCTGCTATTATCGAGCGTTGTGAAGACGATAGAATGCAGGACACGGGAGAAGTTTATACCCATGATTCAATGTCCTTTGGCCCCGGAAACGAAACCCAAAACTCTGAAGGAAAGACCATAGTACAAGATACTGATAGCATCCCTGATTCACCTGATAATTCTCTCCTGGATGTGGGAAACGTATCTGAGCTGGCTAACCTATATCGCACGCTTCTTTCGTCTCATTTAGAATCCGACCTTCTCGAAGAGGATCAAACGGTTTTACTCAGCAATAATTGCATTGTAGAGATGGAGCGATTTGCACAAGATTTAACAAGGTATATCTCAAATTCTGTTCTTCAGCTTAAACTCGAATTATTGAGATCAACTATAGGGTTCGTTGGGCTATCGGCTCAGCAATTACGATTCGAGATTACAGATGAAGACATCTATACTATTACTGACGGCTTAAAATTACCGAGAAACTTGAAGAGTCACTGGGAACAGCTCAGTGCGGGACACATTGACTCTTCTGAAAAAACTGTAGGGCATGAGCTGCAAATAGACCATTCTGATATTGATGTTGAGACCTCTGCTGCTCCATCACCACCAGATATAGAAGAACAGTTTGCCAGCCCTGTTAAACTTTTTGATTCTCCGGTTTCTACAAGCGATGAGAGCAGTAGTGATCAACGCAGCAGCAGCAGCAGCAGGGAGGACTCTTCTGAAGATGAGCTATGCATAGATAACCTACTTGACATTGAAGCAACTCACTTGGAACAATTCGATATGGAAACATCCCGAGATGAAGAAAAGCTTTTGATACAATGGCTCCAGACTGATCCAGCAGATGACGCGGAGAGAATTAATGGCCAAGCCGGGCTTACTGAGGGCTCCTTGGATGGAAATAAACCCGAAGGACTTACAGTTGAATCGCTGCAGAAAATAAGGACTCGCAGTCCTTTTACCATATTTATTGGGTGACAAAGCTGCCTTTGCATGTTATATAATGTATATTAGTATCAATTGAAACGATTATGCAATGATCTTCTGTCTAATACAGGTTTTGATCTTGTTGTGCGGCTGTAATGCGATGTCTAGCTACATAGTGTTCGTTGCCCGCCGATCAAAACTTAACTACCACTCACCATGTCATTCACTTTTGGTTTGAAGCCTCATTCGGATGAAGAGATTCCCAAGTGGGAAGATGCAGCTGCTAGTGCTCTTGAATTTGCCTCCACGATTCAAAGTACATGGAGTAAGGGCAAGTACTACGAGGACGGAGGAGTGCAAACGTACAACACACGTATAGATGGAGGCTTCTGGATGGCCCGTGTGTCCAGGCATACTGATATCCCCTATGAATGGTTTAGTAAAGGAATTCTAGAGGATCACACCAAAAACGAAGTTCAGTACATCCCACTGTTGCACAGCTATCGTGAAATTAATGACTTTAGCGCCAAGGGCAACCTTGAGCGGTGGTACAGCGTCATTGTCCATTATAAATTCCCCAAATTTTTCTCTGACCGGGAAATGGCAGTGTGGATTGTATGCGTAACGCCAGATGAGTCCAAAAAGCAGTTTGTAGTCGTTTCTATTCCCTCTAATCGGGCTGTTTCCGGGGATGTCACCCAGGCCATCTACTGTTCCATAGAAGTAATCACTCTACAAGAGGATGGCAAGACAGTGGAGTGGCTCATGGCCCAGACCAGCGATGCTCGTGGGTCCATTCCTCGGTGGATTCAAGATAAGAGCGTTACTGCCAGTGTTGTCCAGGATGTGCCTAGCTTTGTGGATTGGGCTCGAGATACCTATGGGGCGGACGACCTATAGCAGTTTTATGTTAATAGATATATTGTTCACTAAAAGTAGTGCGATGCGATGATTACCCGTGGTGCCACTACTTCATTATATGGCCAAGTCTCTGCGAGATCTCTTGTCGTTTTTTGATTGTCTCGTCCCATTCTTCGTCTGAGATGGGCGAGTCATCTCTGCTTTGTAGGGACGGCCAAAACTCGCCTCCAGATCTGCCCAGAGATTGTGAGCAGTATGCTAGCTGTAACCACAGAGATGACCTGGTAGAAGGTTCCTTAACGGACGGGCCCAGTTCTACCAAAACCTGGTACAATTCCGCCACGGCCGCTCGCAGAAAGTCGCTAACAAGCCGATTATCAGGAACAGAACCAAATATGGGCTGGAAACCTGCTATAGTAGCAAATACATGTTCTCGAAAAAACTCAATGTACTTCTTCAGGTACTTGTCCGGCGCTGATGTCTTGAGATCTTCTATAGACAAGTACAGCGAGCGAATGAAATGCAGGCGGCACGTTAGATAAAGGTGCTGTAGGATTCTCCCCGACGAAGACGGATCCTGTATTCCAGACAGTTTCATGCGCCTTAAATATCCAATGAATTTGATTTGAGACGGGAGCTTGACGTTTTCACACAGCTGTTGGATTAGCTGTGTCTGCATAATTTCCATTATTCCGTTGATATCCTGCTGAATTCTCTCAATAATTGCTACATTATTGAATCGCATGACGAGCCGTTTCACATGACCGGCCAAATCCAGGGCCTCGCTATAGTACCCGTTTCGCACGCATGCCAGTGCCAGCGTGGGGATTTCCAGAATATCGTGGATTTTATCGAGATTCCGAAGAATCAGCAACCCTTCGCTTTCAGACAAACTTTCGGCTGATGGTGTGTTGCCGCCGTTTTTTTGGAACATCGACGTCAGATCCTGAGCATCGGCCAATTGTACCGCATAAAGCTGATTTGCAGCCTCGAAAAATCCTTCAAATTCTCCCGTAAACTCTTGAGTCAATGACGCACTTTTTACAATCTGCGCGTGAGACGTATGTGCTAAAGATGCCAGCGTAGTTCGTGTGGATTCCGAGGATGTTTCCAGAAAATTGCGCTCTGAGCCTATTGACTCTTGCGGAAGTGTCCTGACATGATCAAGATACGCTTGAATATCTTCATGACCAGCTATATAATCTCTTTTTTCAGCAGATACCGCTGGTAATAGCACGTCCAACAGTGGATCGCTCATGGTGTCTCCAAGATCGTGTGAAGTTCACCCTGCTGAAACGGGACGTAAGAGAGCCAACTCACTTTGTAAGATATTGAAGGGATGCCAACAAATGACAGCCAACGATCAACAGCCATGCTCTTCAGCTTTTATATCTCTGCCTAATGTAAGTCTCTGCGACTTTAGTCTACAGCCAGCCTATCTTCGCTCTAGACGGGGGAAAGCTCCGAAAACTCGACTTCTGTCATCACGTGCCTTCAAGTCACGTGACGTATCTCACTCCCAAACCTCCCAGGTGGCTGCGTCTCGTACTTCACCAGCACCACAATGGAAGGTCTACTGTTTAACGTCGACAAGTAAGTATTGAGAATTTGCTACCAAACCGATTGCAATGCTAACCACCTCTCAATAGCGGCTATGTTGAGGGTCTTGTTAGAGGTTACCGAAACGGACTTTTATCGTCTGCTCAATACATGAATTTGACTCAGTGTGACTCGCTGGACGACTTGAAGCTTCAGCTAACTTCGACTGAGTACAGCAATTTCCTGTCTAATGTGGCATCTCCTCTATCGACATCCAATTTTCAAGATAAGGCTTTCCTGAAACTCATTGAGGAATTCCGGTACATTCGTGCCCAGGCTGTCGAGCCTCTGTCACAGTTCATGGACTATATCTGCTATGGTTATATGATTGACAACGTTGCGCTGCTGATCACAGGCACTGTCCATGAGCGAGAGAAGAGCGAGATTCTTGACCGGTGCCATCCGCTCGGATGGTTTGATACTCTCCCGGCCCTTTCGGTCGCTACTGACGTTCAAAGTTTGTATGATATGGTCTTGGTCGATACTCCTTTGGCTCCTTACTTTAAAGACTGTTTCTCTGGTGAGGAACTAGACGATCTTAACATTGAAATTGTACGAAACAAGTTGTACAGAGCTTATCTGAAGGATTTCTACGAGTTCTGCTTGGCACTGCCTTCTCCTTCAAATGAGGTCATGAAAAGGCTCCTTGAGTTCGAGGCCGACAGACGAGCTATCAACATCTCCCTCAACTCTATTGGCACCGAGCTTTCCAAACAAGAACGGCTATCACTTCTCCCTGAGTTTGGAACTCTTTACCCGCAGGTATCGGAGCAGCTTGCCCGCTCTGAAGATGTTGAACAGGTCCGTGCTGCTGTCGAGGGCTACGATGGCTTCGGAGAGGTGTTTGATAACTCAAACCACCGCTCTATCGAGGACCACTTTTATCAGCGTGAAATGGAGTTGTGCAAAATGGCCTTCACCCAGCAGTTCACCTACTCCACCATCTGGGCCTGGATTAGAACTAGAGAACAAGAGGTCCGAAACATTACTTGGATCGCCGAATGCATTGCTCAAAATCAAAAGGACCGAATACAGGGCTATATCAGCGTGTTTTAAGTATCAGTAGTATTAGACAATATTAATTCCACAAGCTTTCAGCAAAATGCATAAACTTCAGTCGCCCGCCGGCGTTCTGGCACAATCTCCTTCCCTGCAATCATTCTACCTTTGCATAATAAATACAATGTTAATAATAATATAATAATAATATAATAATACAATAATAAATAAAACCCTTCAGTCGAAGACATACGGCACAACATTCTTACACTGTGTGGTGACAAGTACCTTGAGCAAGGGGCAGCTCTGCCAGAGTAAATCAACAGAAGCATTCGTCACACGAACACAGCCTCGAACCGACAGTTCCTCTAAGGCGTTAAGTCTGCTGCTGATCACTGATAGGCTCTTGTCTGACACTGCTGACCCGCAAAACGATAGATCCAGCCGTCGCATGTGCGGACAGCTCATTCCAATCGTCTCTACAGATATGTCGGTAAGAGAGCAACAAAAAGACAACTTGAGTTCTGTGAGATAAGGCGCTGACGATGTCAGATCCATGATTGCCTTGTCAGTCAAAAATGTGCAATCTGATAAATCCATACGCCTCAGGTTTGGAAAGCTTCGAGCAGCCCAGTACGAAAATCCTACATCGGTGATTGATGTACATCTCGTCAGGTTCAGGCAAGACAATCTTTCACTCACATATGCTGCAATATGGAACATAGTCCTATCAGTGACTCCTTTACAGTAACCGAAATTTAGGCGTTTCAGGTTCGGGCATCCAACCACGGTACCTGGAGGAGGAAATGTAATAGGAGTCAGTCCATCAGGGCTCGTTTTCGGAACTACCCATCCGACGAGCCGAATAACTGTCAAGTCATCCACTTTTCTGCAATTGGATAAGTCCAGTTCTTCTAAATCAGAGCCTATACTAGGAACTGACAAGTCCATGATGGCCATTCCACTGACCTCCCATACTGAACGCATTCGGAAAACCTTTACCTTTGCAAGCCCTATGCCATTTACCAGATAAGCAAAACCATCGTCTGTGAGATGGAAACAGCTGGAGATATCTACCACTTTCGGCCTAGTACCGGCAAAATTGATAATTGGAACGATGGTCTTGTCATCAATCTTTGTATTATATTTCGTCAAATCAAGCTCAGGCATGAGTCGAGGCGAGTTTAATAGTATATGCCGCCATTGCTGGCATATAAGTTGCATCATCATCATGTCATTCAACTCCAACTGCTGAAATATCTTGATCAGAACAGACTCAGGGAACACACCAATATTGAAGCGTGAACCTCGTCGTCGAGATGAACCAGATAATCCCAAGGAAGACCGTCTGGAAGACCCTGATGATCCATTGAAAGAGAAGAAAGAAGCAAAACGTGAAGCTCCAGGACCAGTAGCCGCTGCCATTCCAGCTGCAGCTACAGCAGCATGGGCCTGTGAGTTTGGGTCAAAGGTCGTCGCAACCTCCTCTGAAATATCCATAGAAGGTGGAGGCTGAGTTTTACCATTGACAGTAGTTTCACCTGCGAATTTAGTTTCAGTAGGATCATCGCATATATGCTGTTGTCGTCTAGCAGCAGTCTTCTCAAAATCTGACTGGATATTGGGGAAGCCTCCGCATAGAGATGTCAGTGTCTGTTCAGTAAGAACCAGGCAGTCCACTTGGTTGACAGACCTGACCGATGCTGATCGGTGCGCACTTAGGGATAAATAAGCCATTTCGCCGAAATAAGCTCCTTTTCTGAGCATGGCGAGGCGCTTCATCTGAGGAGAAGAGTCGGAGATACTGCTATCATCCTTCGCAGCAGTAGGAAGCTCATGTTTGAGCTGTTTGTCGTGCTTGTCGCCAAGGTATTCCTCAATAACTTCGGCAGTACCTTCCACTATAAAATAAATATCTCGGCCTGAGCTACCCTGGCGAACGATATACTCAAACGGGTTATAAGTTGCAGGCTCTACTGACATGGCCAGCTCGTGCAAAATGTGCTGAGGCAGTGATTTGAAGAGGGGTATTTCTTTGAGTATGTCTTTGAGAAATAGAAAAGACGTATTGTCCAGATGCAAATAAATATTGGAGCTTGATATGGCGCTGGTAGGGGCCGACGTCATTTCGGGACCATTGCTGACATCGAGTTTGCGCTTCTTTTTGGCCCTTTCCATTGAAACTACATAGTCGTGCTCATTTTCGTCGTAGGCATCGTCGTAGTTATTGTCGTCATGCTCATTTCGCCGAGATAGTTTAGCACGTTCCAACAGTACCAGACGCTCTTGCGCTTCGTCTCGAATGGCCCTTTCTACAGCGGGATAAGACGGTAAAACCTTGTTCAGATCTCCTGCCGTTAGGGCCATGAGAAGACATTTTGTTCGAGCCACTACATTGGCAGTTCGGGGTCGATCAAACAGCAGTCCGATTTCACCAAAAAAGTTTCCAGGCCGCAGAGTAGCATATGTGGTTTCGCCATCTCTCGAGGTGATGTCTACAACCCCTCGAACCAGCCAATACATGGCTTTTCCTTCGTCTCCTTGGGTAATGACAAACCGCTGAGGTGGGGCCTGGACCGGCTTGAGCTTGGTAGACAAGGCGTGGAGAAACGACGGAGGGGCATTTTTGAACAGACTAAATTCCCGCAACAGATCAAATAGATCAGTAGGAATCCCCGAGTTATGTCTGATTAGAGAAGTCTTGGGTGAAAGTGGAGGACTGGGGTGGCTGTTTCCAACCTCTTGTTCAGTTCGCTGTAAGCTCCCGAGATGAAGCGGTTCATGTTCATCCACAACCGAATCCGAGGCGGGAGGAGTAGCCGGGGGTTTCGAAGTAACAGTCAATCCATTGGGCTTCGACTCGCCAGGTAGATAATAATAGGCATCACTATCATCGTCGCTGGACTGGGAGGAGTACTTCGATTTTTTCTCTGCCAACGGCGACGGTCTCGAAGGTGCAAAGCCCTGTTTGGGCCAAGTTCTCCGTGGGTGCAGTACGACCATTCCAGGTCTCGGTTGCACAACGGGCACGGTGTCCTGGAGATGGTCAAAAGCAGGTATAAAGCTGTCGTGCACAGCAGCTGGGTATCAAGAACTGGTACTGCGTGGAGCCAAAGGAGGGCTTTTTTTGGGTCTTCTGGTAACAATGGAGAAGGGAAAAATATTCCCAGGCCCACCGTTGTTTCGCCATGTCCACCACAGCCAGCCGTCAAAAAACACCCCTCCAAGGCCGACCCAACTGGGAATAATTTGAACCGCACAGAACCCATGTTTATTCTGATAAGACCACCTCTAGTTCGGACAACACACTCTACTGCACTGCAATGCACGACGACCCCATGATTAGCGAACAAACTCCGGCCCCCAGAAAGCATGGAAATTTTATTTTCTCGGATCCGTCGCCCTGCTGAAACCTACAGTTAAAATTAGGCTTAAGGTTTGGCTGTCCGAATGGTCAAACTTTGAATAACCGGCGCACATGTCCGACAGTCATGGTGCACTGTGAGGAGTCGCTTGATACGTCATTGTGTGCAAAAGAAGCAAAAACAAAAAAAACAGCATCAAACACTCCACAAAAAAAAGCAAACCCCGTGCCTGCCCGGCCCGTGCTCAAATCTCCAAAGGGGTTATACCTACGCCATTACGGTGCGGAGATCTGCTTTGCTTTTGAGGGTTGGTATGTAAATTGTCTTGTTCCCTGTTCCGCACGCTTATCATGTGAATTATTCGCCAGCTCAATGGCTGCTGACCCTTGTGTTCGTTATGTCAAGTTCAATTACTATTTAGTTACAGTTTTGCGGTCCCAACCCTTCTAGAAGTCAAATAGGCTAGCAAACTTGGCTAACCAGATAGCGAGTTTAGCTTAGGCCAGAATTGATCGAAGCTAGAAAAAAAAAAATTTAATTTCACACGTAGAGTGCCGGAAGCCGACGCCGGTTCTTTGTTCACTTGTTTCTTCTCGAGAAGGAAAACACTCGAGATCGCTTGACACCTTCGTTCTCGCTTGACGAAACCTTCTTGCTTTTGGTTCGGCCAACAAACTTGGAGCCAAACGCACCGCTGCCCGCGCTGGAACCACCATCAAAAAGCTCGGGGGTTTTCTGGGCCACATTTGGAATGGGGATTGCAGGGGTAGGTTCAGACACTGCAGGATGATCGGCAACTTCTTCATCAATCCGGCGAGGAAGTGATTGCCGACTTCCATTAACTGCTCCAGTGGAAGTCCCATTATTGGTGCCAAGGATGGTGGGATCAGCAATGCTGCTGGTGCCGTTATTGACATTGCTACTCACCGCTTGGGGAGCAACAGTGTGCAGTTCCTCATTGGTATACAGATTTTCTCGCTCCAGGTTTTCTTGCGTAGTCTCTTGGTAGAAAAGCACATACGCCGTGGCCATGCCCTTGTTATCACCAAAGAAGTTGAAAACGTAACTGGGGTCGACCGATTCCACCATCTCATCGTCAAATAGTAGCCAACCACAATGCTCCGTCTTGACCACAGACACGTAGTGCCCATGATACGGCCCGCCTCCTATATGAACTACCACTGCACATAGTTCATACAACCGATCAGGGTCCTGAGCGTCGTATGTGGTGTTCATGAGGCGAATGTGCTTGGGGTACAGCACCCGGTGGAACAGCTTGACGTTACGCTGCATGTCCTCTGTGTACTTGAACCGCTTCAAATGCAAAGTTAATATCTTGGGTAGCTGTTTGACCTTCATACGTTTTTCCGCTTCCTGTAGCCCTCCACACGTATCACAATGAAACTTGTTTCCTTCACACAGCATCTCTGAGGCTGAAAATTGCTGTAAGCAGCTGGTGATAGACGAGTTCCTCTCCAGATCGATCGACAGATCTAAAAACTGCTCATCCCGGCGAGATACCTTTTCACAGGTAAGGCACTTCGTTTCCGACGTCAGAAGTCCCTCAAAAAGATTATGGACCCATCGGGAGCCTACAGCCTCCTTGTGCTCGCCATGATACTGATCAAGACTTTCAATCACTTCGTTGAGTAGAAAATTGAAAAATTCGTGAGCATCCTGATGCATGGAGGCTCGGAAGAGTTCGTTTTCTCGCTTCAGAACCTCAATTAGCTTTGAAGGCGAAACGACGCCAGTGCGACTACCATTTTCAGCCATGCTTTCAAATACATCTTTTAGGGTTGTAAATAGGCTCTCACGCATGTTGTACTCAGCAGACTTAGATTCATCTTGGTTAATGATTGGACCTTTAACCAGAGCAGCTCGCTTACGTGCTTCTTGAGTTGCAAATGGATCTTCAGTAAAACCAACCACAGGAATATTCTGGCCGGGAAATCGCATACCAAGTGCCAGTCCTTGAAGCCCATCGGCAATATTTTGATGACGGACACCATTGGGAAGATCTGCTGCCCCTGCTGGGGCCGTTTCTTCTTCGCTGTGCTCGTCCGACTCATTGTCTCCACCAGAAGCATCCTTCTTGCCACCCCAGCCAAAGAATCCCTTCTTCTCAGTATTAATACCCCCGTTGGCCAAAGCTAGAGGAGGGACATTTGAAATATCCGGGGCGCCCGTGGATGTGTTGAGTTGGGCTGTGGCGGGGTTGACAGTAAAAGGGTGAGGAGTGATTCCTGGAACAGAAGTTCTTCGAGGACGATCCTGTCTGGCCTTAGGAATGTCTAGGGCAGATTGGAGTTTTTCCTCGGGAAACGCAAGTATGTGTTCTCTGAAAGGCTTGGAGTAGTATAGGCATTGCAATACAGAGTTGCAGTAACAGGTGTTGCCGAAATTCTCCATGCCGAACACCTTGGCACTGCCGTCAGTGAGCTCCTCAAGAGGAGCAGCAATGACTTGGCTACTCTCCAAAGCTACAGTCATGGTGAAAAGCCAGGCTAATACTTAGCACACAGAAGTGGAGTAGTCAGCAGGTGTGGAGAAGAAGGTTGGTGGGATGTAACGAGAGAGCTCTCCCAACACCCGATAGACAAGCAGGTGACAATATGGAAAATGCTACATGCATGCGGCCGATCCGACCACTAGAGAAGGAAGAGAAAAGCTCAAGCAAAAGTAACCAGCAGAGCTGGATGATGATGGGCTGGACTGGATTGACAGTTATTTGGCTCGTCTTGGCCGCTCGCAGCCGGAATTGGCGGAATTGTTTTGCTCAACCAAAATACCCGTCTTGGCGGGGCTGATATATGAGCTAATTGCCCCGAGCATAATCGGACCGGGCTCACTCAGTCAAACCGCAGATCAAAGCTCATATATAACGTATAGCAATAAGCGCAATGGCGCACACATAATTGAGCAGTACGGTCATAAGCAATAAATACGATTAATCTACATTAAACTTCTTGTTCTTCTTGTTCTTGTTGTTCATCTTCTGCCCGGCTTGGATAATCCATCTGAGGCAGCCCCGATAGACGAACGGAGCCTTGATCAAATGGAGCGAAAGCCCACCGTAACATTACATAAAGGACAGAACTGCAGATCAGAACCAATGCGACAGTCTGATATTATTAACATCTGCAAACCTAACATTAAACTTGCATACTTACTGCCAAGAAATTGAGCGTGCTCGCCATATCGTGGGGTTGGATTGGGTTGGATTGGGGTGGGGTAGATGATGATGGAATTCAAAATGTAAATGGAAATGGAAATGGAAATGGGAACAAAAAATAGAAATGAAAATAAAAATAAAAATAGAAGGGAGAGAAGCAACACCACGGAATGGAAGATGACCAAATCACCACCCAGGGGCCTCAACCGGATCGGAAAAATAAACCGGTTATCAATCTGATTACTGCTGATCTCAGAAGAAACGAAGCTCCGGTGTTCAATTGTTCAAATCGCAGTCAAACCTGCTTACCCGAAAAATATACATTTCAACATTAAAGCTTACGTACAGCGCGAGCCACCGTGCAGTGCACCCGTGTTTACTTTGCCCATTGTGAGCCAAATAGAAAGAATCTTTACCTTCTCCCCGCCGCTACCATCAACTGTTTTCCTCCATTTAACCTGTTGCACGCCAGCACATCCCAGCCCAACTCTTCCTTTGCTTCCGGCGCGTGTGCTTGTGCTTGTGGTTTATTTCCCCCAGACATCCAAGCCCCTTATTTTCTTTGTATTATTATTTTTACTGGTTTCCGGGCGTTGTTTGTCGCGCTCTCTCACCCTGCCGTGCCTGACTGACCCTGTCATCCCCCATCCATCATTTCTATTCTTAACTCCTCGGAACGAAACCTCCATCATGAGTGCCGACGAAGATTCCGACTTGTCATTCGTGTCCAACGAAACCACCGTGCATTACCACTCGACTATGGATGTGTCCCGTGAAATGCAAGACTCGTCTTTGGATAGCGATGGGTTTGTTAGCGATGGTTTCCCTCTGAGCGAACCTCCTTTAGAGAAACTCGTTTCAACTCCGCCCTTATTACCTGCTCCTCCGCCTCCAGCAATGTCTCCTCCTCCGTCTCACTCGGCTCGGGGCTCTCCTGAGCGCCCTATGGGGGCTGTTAATGGAACTCCTCCTTTGTTTTCCAATCACAGAGGACACCACAGCCAGAGCTCCATCTCGGGCATGCTTCTTTCTTCTCAGAGCCCACCGGCTGCTAACAAAAGCCCGGGGATTCGACCCTCTTCAGGCGGTGCCCGAATGGCTCCTGTACGTGGCAGAACTCCTCAAAGGCCTATGAGCTCGCGTTCTTCCATTTCTTCGTTCGATTACGGACTGGTAAGCAACCCCTCGCCAGATTTCGCAGCTAATCAGAACCAGAACCAGAGCCAAGGTTTCTCACACTCACATTCACGTAGAGCTTCCCTCAATGAATCTGCTACACAGCATGCTTCTGCGTCCATGTTTGATCTGAGCCAGTCCTACCTTACTCCGCATTTCGCTGAGGACATGAAGGGCTCTCTGATGCCCAGAATTCAAACAATCGAATTGTACAGAAAAAATGCCCGGAAGTCCAATGATCCCGTCATTCAGTTCCAGTTCGCCCAGTATATGCTTCAAACTGCTCTTCTCTCGGGCACATCTGCTCCAAAATCCCCTTCAAAACAGGCGTCTGCTGCTCCTGACCGAAATTCGGCTGCTACTCCGGACTCCCTGGCATCTTCTACATCTGCTCCAGTATCCCGGACTGCAAGTCCCATGAAAAAGAACAATTATTTGCGGGATAGGCTTCCAGGTGCGGACAATGTATCCGAGCAAGAAAAGAAAATTAAAGCCGACTTGCTCAAGGAAGCCATCTCAAATCTCAGAAAACTTGCAGACAAGGGCTTTGCTGATGCTCAATACCTCCTGGCCGATGCATACGCGTCAGGTGCCTTGGGCAAACCTGATTTAAAGGAATCGTTTGCCCTGTTCCAATTGGCCGCCAAGCATGGTCATGGTGAGGCCTCATACCGTGCCGCTCTTTGCCTAGAAGAAGGCTGGGGTACCTCTAGAGACATGCGTCGAGCTGTTCAGTTTCTTCGCACGGCCTCCTCGCGAAATCAACCCGGTGCGATGTTGAGACTTGGCCTGGCTTGCTTCTATGGTAAAATGGGTCTTGGCCAGAACTCCAAAATAAAGCAAGAGGGCATCAAATGGTTGTCCCGTGCTGCCGAAGTTGCCAACGAAGTATACCCGCGGGCGCCTTACGAACTGGCTAAAATCTATGAAACGGGCTACAAAGACATTGTCTTTACAGACTACCAGTATGCAGTTCAACTGTATGTGAAAAGTGCAGAGCTAAACTATATTCCTGCTGCCACAGTGGTGGGACATGCATACGAGTATGGCAAGCTTGGATGCCCTCAAGATGCCGCTCTATCTATTCATTATTATACAATTGCAGCTCTCGGCGGAGACCCTCGAGCAATGCTGGCTATGTGCGCCTGGTATATGGTGGGAGCCGAGCCCGTTCTCCCTAGAAACGAAGAAGAAGCTTATGAATGGGCTCTTAGGGCTGCTCAGCGGGGATTGCCTAAAGCACAGTTTGCGGTTGGGTATTTCCTGGAAAACGGTATTGGTGTAGAGCGGGATATTCTTCAGAGCACCAATTGGTATAGAATGGCTGTCGAAGGAGGTGACTCGCGAGCGATTGATCGACTCAGTCGATCTAAGCAGCTTAGCTCGGCTGAATCCAAGAAGAAGGGCGATAAAGATTGCATTATTATGTAGTAGTGATCCACGAGAGGAGAGATAATTAGAATACACTGTACGTCTCGGACTCAAACCGCCACCAGTAAGCGTAACTGCCATAAAATGAAGGAGAGTTTTGTCAAAGGTAGATGAGCTTGAGAACTATTCACGTTCTTTGACTTTGAATAGCTACGTTATATACAAGAGAAACAGAACTTTATCTTTAGCTAGCTGGAGATGACGATTAAAAAGCCATAGGGGATAAGTTTAATAAAGACTGGGTGGGTAGGTACCCACAATGGTTAAATAAAAATACAAAATTATAAAATGCAGGATGATGACGTTTTCATCTAGGCTGAAAGAGGTGAGCGATGCCGAAGGAGCTCTCAACATTCAGTGAACCAGGATCTCTCCATAGCTCATTGCTGAAACTGTGAATATTCACAGGAATATATTGATCGGAAGCAAGATCTCGGGCTTGAATAAGCTCCTCGATAGCGGCCTGCTGTTCTTCTTTAGAAGCAACAGCATGGCCGTTTTCAGTACCAGCGGAGGGCCATCCTGCTTCCAAAACAGCTACAGGCTTGGAAGATTTCGAGTCATGTGGGGTATTTGACGGGCCGGGAAGAGCATGCCCATCTCTGTGAGCAGATCCTATGAAGGAATCTGAGCAAAGATGTTTGGCGAATCGGACATCTCTTTGAACGAGGGTACCAGCCTTGGATGCTTCAATTGCCGAGTTGAAGTAGGGCTGACTGATGAGTCCAATGGAATCAATAGCACCACAAATATCCTCTTCATCCAAATACTGATGGTACGTTTCCACAGAGGCAGCATTAAACCTAGTTCCCGATATGTAAGACTCGACCGGCTCGGCAATAGTGATGTAGCCCTGGTAATCAGGTAGACTGAGACGAACAAATTTAAGCATCTTGACCAGCTCGTAACGGGAATAGACATTATTGAAGATGCCGGAGTCAGTGCCGACAACAAGCATGTCGATTCTGGTGTCTATATTGATGCCGGAGTCAATCAACTCCCTCAGCTGGACGTAAATAGCCTTGAGATAGCCCACAACCTTGTTGCCCTGATATTTCTCGTCATCATCGTCAACTGAATGGCCAGTATGAGAAGATCCGTCCACATAAATGCCCAAAATAGCGTTGAGTTTGGTGGCCCTGAGCGCTTCAAGTACATTGCAGTCCAACGAAGCGAGCCTAACACGAGGGATACCTATCTTCTCCATGGCTCGGAGATCTTCGATGATGGATGACAGCGGCTTGCAGGAGCCAGAAGAATGCAGCGGAGAATAGGAAGATGACCACGGGATCACCATGTCATTGTTGTAGAGTGACGGTTCATACTGGAACAGTGTTTGGGGGCTTCCATGAGCATGCTCGTAAGCTTCACCATCGCTGGCCAGGTCCAATCCTGGAGCCGTAGATAGAGACGACCGAGACAGCTGCACCACCTTAATCGACAAGAACACGAAAATCGCCACAATGGGCCATAGAAGCAGACGTGCTTCAGACCTACGACGAGAAAACATCATGGCAGCTGAAAGCAAACAGGGTTTTTCAGAATGAACGGTTGCACATACGCAGGGCTTTATATCGGCAGCAACGCGCGGTACTGCAAAGCACATATTTGCCATGATCTTCAGTACACTAATTAGTGCTGGAGATCTTACCGATTTGACGGTGGTCTCTCGGTTACATTGGGTTGGTAATGGCCAGATCGGGTAATGCCCCCCCTAAATTGGAGTTTATTCGCCCAAAGCGGCAGGCCCACAGTGGTTGGGGGTACCAGGTTTGCTTTTTCTGCAACGCAAAGCACTTGACATTGTACAAAGGGATAAGCACAGTGGAATTCAGCACGATTCGCATAGCGGGGAGGTGGGAAGGATATTACTTAAAAACTAGGCTATTTCTGCGCGACCAGGCCGCCTGACGACGTGTTGCCCTGCAGCACGCACTGCGTAGTAAAGGAGTTCTGGCGAGATACGGCTCGCTCAGGAGAGATCGAATGTTGGTCGTGAGACAGGAATTCCGGCTGAACCGTGATGGAATGCACTCCGTGCTCTCGGAGGCATTTCTGGATCTTGGGAATTAGAAACATGAATTCTTCCTCGTCGACGCAAACTGATACATGCAGCGTGGCGATGTACATATCTTCCTTGAGAATCCAAATATGAAAGTCGTGGATATCCACCACCCCGGACAGCGACAGAACATCCTCCTTAGCCTCTTCGGCATTTATGCTCTCAGGGGCCCCCTGCAACAGGATCGCACTGGCACGGCGACACAGAGGTAGCGCGGACGAAAAGATGATCACCGTGATCACCAGTGAAATAACAGGGTCCATGTAGTATCTCCACTCGTAGTCTGTCAGCCAAATGAACAGGGCAGTAGCAATTACGCCAATATTACCCAGGGCATCGCCCAAAACGTGCAAGAACACACCTTCCATGTTCAACGACTTGGACTTTTTGGCAGCCGCTTTGGGCTGCGCGTGGAAGTGAGCAGCATGGTCGTCTTCCACGTCCTCTCCATCTGCCAGCTCCGCTACTGTAGCCTCTACATATTGCTCAGTAGCAGTTTGGCGAGGCAAGAGCGGTGCTCGTTCTTCATCCCCATGAGAATGGGAATGGCCATGTCCGTGGCCTTCCTCCTCGTCCTCCTCGACTCCTCCACCATGACTATGTCCATGGCTGTGTCCATGCTCATGAAACAGGAACAGTCCAACAATGTTGCTGGCAAGACCCATGCTACCTACAACTAATATGAGCTGGGGACTAGATATAACCTGGGGCTCTACGAATCGCTGGATGGCTTCCAAAAAAATAGAAAGGCACAATGCCACCAAAAAGACTCCGTTGATCAACGCCCCCAAGATTTCCGCTCGCTGCCACCCATATGTGTATTGTTTATCCACGCCTCTCGACTTTGCTACCTTGACGGCCCACAGAGCCACAATTAGTGAGAAAACATCATTCAGCTACCGGGGTCAGAATAATTTGAAATTGTCCACAACAGACGTAATATACTCACCATATGAAATGAATCTGCTACCAAGGCCAGAGAGTGCACTGCATAGCCTGCCAGTTAATACCAATCGAACCCGAGCCTAAAAAAAAACAAACTACTCCATTCAACCATCACAGATGTTATTCTCGGCTTGGCGGAGCCAGCCAGCCAGCCAGCCAGCCAGCCAGCCAGGAAATGTTTATTTTACGCACCTACGATAATCTCCAAGAAAAAGAAGCATGTATCTATAGCCAAAAGGCTGTAGATTCTGATCTCTTTTCCTTTCATGTTTGTTTCTGATATACACCAATAAGTGTTGAAGGTGGGAGAATATTACCATACATATACATATTTCAATGACCCCCCCCGGGGATAACTGAGCACACCATCATTGTACCAGGAACTCATGTACAGCAGTATTAAGTTGAAGCTCAAAAATAGTTGCTTCGAATCCAACAGCCTACTCTACGCTGCTGGTACTACAAAATTTTATTTTCAAGCTTTAGTTCTTGCTCAGCTGTCTTTCTCTTGCGATTTGCCATCCTCGGCCTCCGACCTTCTTGCAGCTATATCGCTCCCTTGCCGTAGTAACTTGGCGATGCTTATATAAGCATGCATGGCCCAGATCATCACCGGTCAGGTTACCATGCGCCTTGTCTCCATTAAAGGAATGATCTGTGGCGGTGCTGTATGACATCCGCCTATGGCCCATTGTATATACCTTCAATTTAAGGCTTGGGGGCTGTGGTCGGAATCGGGCTTGGTTTATGGGTCCATGACATAGTTCAAAAACCTTCCGTGAGAGCCGCGGAAGGTGCGGCGGTTTTAAATTGCGATCGGCCCACCGGCGGATTAGACCAGGATTAGATGGCAAGAGTAAAGTTTATTGAAAGGGGTAGGTACAGGAATACAAAGGTCTTTATACTCCAATGTGGGGGCTCATATAGCAAGTTGCTGGCGGGAGTGGTTAATAGCTCGCAGTGATGTTGAAAAAAAAAGTCAATGAAAAACAAAAGCTTGGTGAAGGGGGTCCTGGCAGCAAAGCAAAGCGTGAAAAAGGCACCCTGTAGGAGTACAATGGAATGCAGGTTGGTAGTACCGTACGAGAGTTGGGCGATGTTAGCTGACGATGGCAGATATTGCGGAGAGTCATTGCCTCCAGCCAGGGGCTGAGACAAGCCCGGAACATCAATAATAGACAGATTGGCCAATATCGGTAAAGGTAGATGGAACAAGTACATATGAATAGATCCACACACATAATACGCATTGAAATAAATAATATCGTTACAAGGAGTCTAACACTAGGTACTATCCCTTGGGTCTTGATTCGAAATATCGCTTTCTCTTTCAGCTCTGAGCTCGACGACGACCTGCAGTTCTGCCAGATGAGCCTCCAGAAGACGAATAATCCGAGTCAGATTTAGAAGCAGAAGATTCGCGCTTGACGCCTCTCCTGGACGGTGTTACGGAATGCCCGATGGAAGACGAAGTTTGTAGGCTTTTGACCTTTTGTAGTGACTTGCGGTTTCTGTCCAGCTCGCGCCAACGTTGTTGCATCTGGGCTAACAACTCCTGAACCTTGTCAGCAGTATTTGTCCACTCGATATCATCATCTGCTGCTCGAAGATTGTGGAGAGTCCGGATGTGGTTTTTGGTTATGCTAATCTGGTTGTTGTCTTCATGGTCAGTGTTTTGAGTCGAGTGTAATTGGACGTTTGACTCCGGGGAAACCTGGGCTGGTTCAACCAGTTTGCCAGGTCCACCATCTCCAGTTTGTTGTGCAACATCGGTATTGCGTGGAATGACATCTACAGAGACGCCGTCATTCTTTGGTCCGTCCACAGCCAGAATGCGTGCCTTGCTAGTGTGGTCAAGTGCAACCCCATCGTGATCGTCATGCACCATTGTGGACACAGGAACGGGCAGCTCGGGCCGTTGGCCCTGTGAATTTTCAACAATATGCTCGGCCGAAATTATAGAGCGTGTGTTCAGCTCGTTACTCAGCAATCCCACACTGGTCATGGTCGAAATGGCACTCATCGAACTACTTAATCCTGTAATCTAGTTACTAATGTGAAGAAGGTGGAAAACAAAAAATGTGTCCGTACAGCTTTGGTCGTTTTGCAAAAAGCAACTGGTGAGGCTTGGGCTGAGGCGAGGCGAGTTGCGAGCTGAAGTGAGCTACTTCGGTTTACTACAAAGGCAAAAAAGGGTGGTTTTAACGCAACCAACAAAGAGCTGAAAAAGACGGATTTTTGGAGCCGTATGTATCATGTGTACTTCCACTATTCAAAAAAAAATTTGGCTATCCACCTCACACTCCATATGTTTTGCATCTTCCCGTACGTATGCATCTGTTCTCTTCACTCCACTTCTTCTCCCCTCCATCTCCACCCGGAAATAACCTCTGTACCTAAAATACTGACTCCGCAACATGCCCCATAATGACCCACCAGTAGTGGACTTAAGGTATTTCCCCTATAGAATGCCCCCACGATCTCGTATCGTCTAATCCCCCGCATTGGACGGTGGTTATCTCGTTAGATCTCATTTAACCCCCCTCCGCTCCTCAGCCAAGTTTCCGCCACTTGCTTTTTCCTCCATGCTACAACCGTCTCCCAGATCTCGCTGTTACCCGGCTGTCCTGCTCAGCACCCTCACTCCTCCTCACTTGACCCCAGACGTAACCTGAGCTCCTGTCTACACGCAATGGTTCGCAAAACCACCAGGAAGCTGGTGTATGTGCTCTCCTCCAACTCGTCTGACACCGGGCATAGTTTGGGCATCAATGCTCTTGCTGTGGATCCTGGAAACGGCAACTCCGGAACGCTTTACTCGGGCGGTCGAGACGGGCTGATCAATTCTTGGAGCCTTGATGATATCAATCTGAGTATTTCTCAGGATTCCCGACCTTCACTGTCGGGGGTTCGGGGCCCCAGCAAACCTGGCACTCCCAAGCCCAAGCCTGAGAAGCCAATTCATGGCAAAACCACTCCTGCCATTAAGGCGCAGATTCATACAAATTGGGTCAATGACATTGTTCTTACCAAGGACAATTCACATTTGGTTTCCTGTTCGTCGGATCTGACTGTTAAGCTCTGGAATCCGCGTACGAACGAGCAGACCCAAGTGGGTCGCCATTCCGACTATGTAAAGTGTCTGACCCAGACTGTCGATGACAATTGGATTGTTTCTGGGGGGCTTGATCGCAAGATCATTGCTTGGGATCTGGGCGAGAAGCTCGGGGAAAAATTCACTATTGACGTGGGAGATAAGGGCAAAAACCCCAAGGGAAGTGTTTATGCTCTGGCTATATCCAAAAACAATCCTACTTCGCCACTTATTGCTTCGGGCGGCCCTCAGGGAGTTGTTTCGTTGTGGGATCCTCGCGATCCCACTCGCGAAGCCCTCAAGTTTATAGGACATACCGATAACATTCGTTCATTGTTGGTATCCCAGGACTCCAAGTGGATTTTGTCGGCATCGTCTGATTCGACCGTCAAGCTGTGGTCCACTGCCGCAGGTCGCCTCCTGCACAGCTTCAATATGCATAGCGACTCGGTCTGGAACCTTTATTCTCACAATGATAACCTGGACGTGTTTTACTCCTCTGACCGAATGGGAATCGTCGCCAAAACCGAGCTCAGAAACTGCCCTTCCAAGGCTGATCTAGACGAAGGTTTCTGCACTGTCATATGTAATGAACACCAGGGTGTATCGAAGGTGGTGGCAACTGATAAGTACCTTTGGACTGCTACATCCAATTCGCGAATCCACAGATGGCAGAATGTCGATACCGGGCCAATTGCTGTCACTATGTCTGCTACAAACACTCTCCCGTCGCCCGCTGACACCGACGAGGGTATGCTTGGTAGCAAGAAGGGCACCATTGGCTCATTGACAAACCTAACCAATCTGACCTTAAAGCTGGCTGCAATCAGAACAACTGATACTCCAAGCTCACAGGCTTCTCTGTCCCCGCATGCTAATGGTGGTTCCACGGCAACCAACACCGCCCCCTCGTCGCCCACGTTGAAACCCACGGAACCCCCTAAAAACGAGATTAAGACGTCTTTTATTGGTTTATTTGGTGGTCCGGCTATTGGTATGTTGATACTTGAACAACAATACAAAAAGGGCGCTAAAAATATTGATCTCGGTGCTCCTTTGGAGGATCTAGTTGTCACCATTGAGCCCAGATACGAAAACCCTGTGGAAACATTGGAGGGTAGGATTGGCTTGCTGAAACACCGTCTGTTGGCCGATAGACGAAGAGTCCTTACTTTAGACACTGCTGGTGACATCAAAATGTGGGACTTAGTTACCGGTCGTGTATTACAATCCTATGAACGTGGTTTGTATGATGATATTGATGATCTGGCGGATCAATTGACGACATTCGCATCAGTATCCAATTGGTGCCAAGTTGCTATTCGAACTGGGGAGCTGTTTGTCTACCTAGACTCAAACACCTGCTTTGACGCAGAGGTTTACGGCGATGACCTGATTAAAGAAGAAGACTTGAGCAAGTACGATACTGAAAATCCTATTGAGCTTCCAGTGGATCATAGATTCAACTATGGGAAATGGGTCATAGTTAATCTGTTGCGAAGTTTGACTGAAGCTGAGATTGCCAAGGTCGAAGAAATGGGATTGAACACTGCCGATGATCCAAATTTTGAAGCTCTGCAGAAGAAGAACACCGATGTGGAAGTACAACATATCGTTGAGCCAGAACAAGCGAAGCCGCCGGCCGCTCTTAATGAACCTCATGAGAAGAGTGGTGGTAAGTTTATGGGCAAGTTCCGAGGCTTTGGAAAAAAGAAGGATAAGAAGGACAAGAAAGATGAGCAGAGCGCTAATGGAACTGCTCGACAGAGCTCGGATGCAGGAACCGCAACTCCAGCTCCACCTCCTCCCCCCCCAGTAAAGGAGTATGTCAATTTGTACGAATACATCGCCGACCTGATTGAGCATCCCAAACCGGGCCAAGTATTCCGACCTCCTTCAAAACTAGACGCTCCTAAAGTTGAGTTTCCAGCCTATACCAAGCTGATGATCTCGGAGCAGAGTCCTAACTCAGGAGGTTCTATGGATATTTATCGGGGTACGGTGGGCAGTACTGGAACAGATGTTGAGCAGCTGGAGAAGGTGGTGCCTGATTGGATTGGAAAGCTCATTCTCAACAATGAGCTGCCTAGAAAGGAGCCGATAAAGGTTGGCTTTGTGTTCCATCCAGTTGATCAGGGCGTGGCAGAGGTGAGTGGGCCGAATGTGCGATTAACAGCCTTCCAAATGCTGCGTGCCTACAAAATGGCATCGTATGTCGAAGATCGACTGGTAGCGGCGGGCCAGACAGGCAGTTTTCACGTTGATCTGTTCTGCAACGGGCAGAAGCTGACAGGCAGTGCAACTTTGGCAACCATTCGTACTCGATATTGGCGATCGGGCGGCGACGTTGTTATCAAGTACAAGGTGGTGGACTCTGGTGAAAATGTTAATGAATGATAGATTTAGACGAGCGGGGATATGATATCCATTGATAGTTTTCTGTCTGATTTGATAGGGATTGGCTCAGATCGGCCGTATGTAACATTGTAAGGTAAATAGCTAAAGGGGCTCGGAAATACATGAAAAGATTTGTGTTATTCAAAGACGAAGAATTTTAGCTGGAGGTTTTCAATTCCTTTTACAGAAAAATTCCCATCTTGTTGGTGCTTTCAAAATATTCCTTCCGTTGTAGTCGGCAGCTTCATCAAATGCGCCGCTGGGACACAAGCTGAAATTTTTTTGTTGTCAATCTTCTCCATCAACCAACAAGCAATGGACGTCGATCGAGAAGCCAGTCGACTGTGGAAGGTTTACCGAACCATCAAGGAGATGGCTCGAGATAGGGTGGGTATTGTTTTTGGTTGGAAAATGCCATATATATGAGCTAATAGTAGGGCTACAACATCTCTCAGAGCGAGTTGGAGATCAGTCTGGACGAGTTTCGGGCTCACCACTGCGGAAATGATGGATCGGTGATCAGAGCCACTATGAATTTTCAAGCAGTCCCTACGGCCGAGTCACTGGATAAGTTTCCGGAGATGGGGCCCATGTGGGTCAACTTCTGTGAAGAAGCCAGTGTCGGTGTAAAAACCATGCGAGACTTCTGCATTCTGATTGCTAGCAAGCATTTCTCGAGTGCTTTGTTTATTTATCAGCAGGGTATTACACCCAGTGCATCCAAACTTTTGCCCAGCGTGGCACCTGCTACGATTGATACGTTCCAGGAGAGCGATTTGGTGGTCAACATCACGAAGCACATTTTGGTTCCCAGGCATATTCGACTCAGCGAGGCTGAAAAGAAGGAACTTTTGGAGCGGTATCGGCTCAAGGAAAGTCAGTTGCCTCGTATTCAGCGGGAAGATCCCGTGGCACGTTATCTGGGGCTTAAGAGGGGTCAGGTAGTAAAAATCATTAGAAGGTCTGAGACCAGTGGACGGTATGCCTCATACAGGATATGTCTTTGAAGAAAGAAAACAAAAAGAACGCGTGGACTGGATCGGAGTAAAATATGCGGGTGAATGGAGAGAGAGGTGGAGAATCGGATGGCTGTGAAGTTTCGATGACCAAAGTGGGCATTATATCCCGATTTTTCATAATTGGATAATTGGATAATTGAATTGAGGATAACTCCAATCGGCAGGAGTACCTTCAATTCAATAAAATGCTGCACTACGTAATAACGGATGTAATAATATAATATTTGTTCAAGTTGAGACATTTTGTTTATCTTCGTTTCGTTTTTGAATGAACTCTAACAATAGCTCAAGCTGAACTGTTCCGGTTGCCCATTTTCCCGATAGACTATTGTTAGCTAATACGGTGGTCTGCAGGGTGGGGGGCTGGGATGTAAAAACATGAATGCTTTGGAGGGCCGACATAGCAAATTTATCCATTATTATAGGATCGCCAGACAGTTTCGGGCAGTAATCGGCTATCATAGTTATGTCAGCTCCATTTCCCGATTAATTCCCTGTCCTGCGCTCCCCCAACGAGGAGAATCAATGCGGGCTAAGTTCGCCATGCTCCTCGCAAGTTTCCCTCCCGCTCCACCGCCGTGCCAGCTAAGTCACGCGAACCCCTCTTTGGCACGTGATTTTCGTGGATGCCAGTGTGGGGTGACAAGCAATATGGAATGAACAAGGATAGACTCAAGAGACTGAACAATGGTGTCAGATATTAGTTGTACGGGGACAGTATGTAGGTAGATGGTGGGCCGTAGTTGACAGATCAAATTAAGGTGCTGTACCTGAGAAGCCTGCAAGAGCCAGATATGAGAACATGGAGCTTCGGATATAAAACCATTAGGCTCATTTAGCTCATAGAATAGCAAACATGCCACTCATTGAGGAATCAGAGCATCTTAGACTGCGAGGCTCTACCCCTCAGAGCCATCAGAGGCTCGGGGAATCGGCGGTGCGGCTCAAACCATGTAGTGGGGAATCAGAGAAGGGCTCAACTGAAAATGCGGGGGATAGCAGGAGATAAGGTCGGAAGGGAATGGGTCGCAAGTGCGAAAGAGGGGTGTATATAAAGACCAGGATGGTACCGATGACACCAAGAGATCGAGCGAGTTTAGATTTTGTGAAAATTCCCTTCTAATAATATATTACCTTCACTACAATGTCGACTTATCGAGACGAAGAAGAGTCTGTCGGCCACAACACCCTGTCACTCAACAAGGAAGGATCTCCGCCCGTTCACCAGGACCACGAAACCCTGCCCATCTCCAAGGTTATCACCTCGGGCACTGATAACGAGTTCATTCACATTGGAAATACTCGGGTGCTCCGATCCGAGCTGGTAAGTGCGTTTGGTGGAGATCTGTTCCCATCTTATCATACTGCTCCTTCTAGAAAATTTGCCAATCCTGCCCCTTTGGGACTGTCTGCTTTTGCTCTCACCACTTTTGTCCTAAGCTTGTATAATGTCCAGGCTCGGGGAGTGACCACCGCTAATGTCATTGCTCCACTGTGCTTCTTTTACGGAGGAGCAGTCCAGCTCATTGCTGGCATTTGGGAAATCGTCATGGAAAACACCTTTGGTGCCACTGCGCTCGCCTCGTACGGTGGGTTCTGGATATCATACGGTGCGATTCTGACTCCTTCCTTCGGTGTTGCCGCTGCCTACGACACTACAGAAGAGTTTGAACAAGCAATTGGACTGTTCCTCATCGGCTGGTTTGTTTTCACTGCTCTCATGTGCTGGTGCACTGTCCGATCTACAGTTGCCTTTTTCGGCATGTTCCTTACCGTTGATATTACTTTCCTGATGCTCGCCATTGGATCCTTCACTGGCAATGTAGCATGCACCAAAGCTGGAGGATGGGTTGGACTGATTGCAGCTATTCTCGCTTGGTACAACGCAATGGCTGGTGTTTTCACCAAGGAGAACTCTTATGTGAACATGAAACCCATTTTCATGCCTGGAGCCATTAATCCTAATAAGTCCGATTGATTTATTCCATATGTTGTAGACTGCCTTTAGCTAGCTAATAATAAGGTAACGTATTTGTTTGACTTATTGCTCATCGGCAGTATCAGCCGTACTCTTGGATTTGCTGCTACTTGCCTGCCTGCAAGACAGCATATTTATTATTGGCAACGCCCCGATCCGATCGTACAGTACCGCAATATGATCGCCTGCGCAAATCAAACAGTAGCAAAGCTTCTCAGCTTATGTGAATCAATGAGCCCATTATAATCTAACCACTTGATGTAAACTCAAATAGGGGTGTTATACGTTGCCTTTAAGCTCTTATGCAACCAGGAAACCACCTTACCCTGTAAGGAACGACCATATACGGCTGGTTTAAGGCATCTCGTTTCTCTACCATCAGAACAACCCAAATTCATTTAGTAGGTGTACAAATAAATGTTGTAGATCTGCCTTCCTCGCCCCCTGAGATCATTCATTTTATGGTGCAAAACATTGCCGGCCAATTGCTCAGGGGGGTGCTCCCGCCATCGCCCAGCCACCGTGTTTCGGCTCATTTACTATGCCTTGCGTTCGCTTATTTTTTATGGTACATTGCACTTGCAGCCAGCCACGAGAGTTAATCACGTCAAAAACCTCATTACCTTCCCCAAAAAAGAGATTTTTGCCGTAGATCCAGTACGATAAAAGTGGGAGGGCAGGAAGCGGGTTTTTATATATATGGCATGTCGTGAATCCTATTCCGCTGCACTCGTCCTTTTCAGTGACTATTGGTTACCCCTGATCCGAGATTCTATTCCGTCAAAACCGTCGCTATGCCTGGAGGAAATCAATATTTTTATAGACTCAAGTCGCTGGCTACGGCCAACCTGTTCATTCTAGCTATTCGTCTAGTCCAGGTCTTTTTTGCTGGTTGTGTTATCGGCATTATGGCCTACTATATAAAGCTCAAGAATGAGGCTGGTAGTACTGCTCCATCACCCTATGTATTTGCACTGGTTGTTGGTTCTATGGCGGTAGCAACCCAAATACTCTACTGCTTTTCGTTTTACCATCGACTTACTTTCCTGTGGGATGCCTGTTTGGGGGCCGCATTTATTCTGTCCATGTTTTGGTTGCTCAATTATGTTCAGCCTCTTTCTTGTAAGTGGGGATCTTTCAACCCATTTGGCAGCGACCAATGTGCTCAGACCCGAAGTGTTCTAGTCATGCAGATCATCCTGTGCGTTCTATGGTTTGTAACTGCATTCATTGGTGCTTTCCAGCTTTTCCGGCTATCCAGAAAGCCTTCTCAGGAACTTGCTGCTGAAATCTCAAAGGTCTAAGTCTGATGTCAAAAAGTCTTATCGGCCAAGGCTCCGGTCGGTCTGGGGCTTATCTGCTCCTACCCTAACCAAAATCGCATATCATCGATCACAGCCCCACCTTTTCTCAACTCGCATTTTTGTTTCTTCGCTTTTACTGAGCAATCTAAACTTCTTCTCGTGTAATAATTTTTGTACGGATTTATCTTATAGAGTATTTTTTTTCAAGTTCTTTTCGTTTGCCAGGTCGAGCTGCCCATTTAGCGCAGCTGACCGGCCATTACACTATCTTGAATTCCATGCCACCAGGTGACGCTTTTCAGATCGGCTTGTGCTGTTGGTGAAACTTCCACACCTTGACTGCCCAGATAGACTGGTCCAATGGTAACAATTATGCTGTGGACGATACCTGGCTTGAGCAAAAGACTGTTGATCACCCCTGCCCCACCTTCGACCATCACCGATGAGACACCTTCATGTTTCAAAGCCGTGATTATGTTTTCCCAGTCAAAAGCACCGTCGGAAAGCTCTATTTCAATGACTTTTCCCCCGTACTGTTCCAGCAATTTTCTTGTATGCCTATTGGACTGCGTTATAGCCCCTTTGCTTACCAGAATCCAGGGGGCCAGCCCTTGGCCAGCTTGTGCCGTCTTGAGTACCCTACTGGCCTCGGTGATTTGCCAGCGAAAGGTAGGATCTACCACTACTGGTCGTATCATGTGAATAGCTTCATCGCCAGATGCTTTGTATCGGCAATTCAGCCCGGGATCGTCGGCCAAGGCCGTCCCAATGCCAATTAGTATAGCATCATGCTTGGACCGTAGATAATGGGTCATAGTTTTGGTCTCTGCATGTGATATTATTGTCTGTTGGCCCCTTCCTGCAGAGATACGGCTATCAATTGATGCAGCATAAGTCAAAGTAACAAAAACCTCGCCTGGCCGACTATTTGGCAGGTAGCCGTGTAGAAACGATACCAGTTCTGGTCTTAGTGGTACTAACGAGCTCATCGTTGGATGAAAGTCAAAGTCCCACGACTTCCCCTTCCAAGTCCCGACTAGCACTTTAGGCTCGTTTCCTTGAAAGCCCCACCGATAATCTCCCAACTCCCGCCCATCTGCCACCATCTTGTTGTGGGATTGGTTTTGTTTTATCCCACACCGTCTATATCTTCTCCCTTCTCCCACCCACCTCCACGCCACCATCAATGACTGCCACTACAACGAAATCAGCGCCCATTGAGCATCAGTTCAATCCCTATACAGATAACGGGGGAACTGTTCTGGGCATCGCCGGAGACGATTTCGCTCTACTTGCAGGCGATACCCGGCAATCGTCCGGTTATAGCATCAATTCCAGATATATGCCCCAGGTATTTGAAATCGGCGACGGCATGATCATGTCTGCACAGGGCTTTGCTGCAGATGGACAAGCTCTCATTGAGACAGCCCAGACTCAGATCGAGTGGTATCATCACTCTCATAATAAGAAGATATCAATTCAATCAGCCGCCCGTATGCTTCAGCATGAGCTCTATCGAAAGCGATTCTTCCCATACTACGTGCAAACTATCGTAGGAGGTCTAGACGAGGAGGGCAAAGGTGCTATCTATTCTTATGACTACGTTGGATCATACGAACGAGAGCAGTGCCGTGCTGTTGGCGGTGCTAGCAGTCTGATTATGCCTTTCCTCGACAATCAAGTCAACTTCAAGAACCAGCTTGATCCTGCTACTGGTGAGCCTCGTAAAATCGTCCCTCTCAAGGTTGATGAAGCTATCCGTCTGGTTAAGGATGCGTTTTCCTCGGTCACGGAGCGACACATTCACGATGGTGACGGACTGGAGATTCTTATTGTCACCAAAGATGGCATTGAAAAGAAATATTTCCCTCTCAAGCGGGATTAGAGTATGTACACATTACCAATATCATTGAAGTTCCTTCTTTCTTTCTTTCTATTATTATTACGTTTTGTTTCCTTTTGTTTTATGTCCTTCTTGTGCTTTGGCTGAGATTACTGCGGAAGCTCAAATTTTTTGCCCTTCATCACTTTGGTATAGTAAATCCAGAAAAAGTCACTGTAGAGCCCCGTCTGTATGATGCCTGCCACTACCGAAATCCAGTCAAAGGGCGAACCCACAGCCCATTTCCAACCCCAGTTCAAAATGTACAGTCCCCTATAGATGCCTAAAGCGAATATGTAGTGGACCGTCAAACTCTCTGCCTCCCCTGTACGCTGAATCATGAAAAGTTGGGGCAATACGGCAACAGCCTCAAGCCAAATGGAAAAGGCCCATACTATTTCCGTGAAACTGAACTGCAGATTGAGGATCAAAGCCGTCACTGCACATCCACCGACAATGTACTCTACCTTAAACGTATCAATGTTGGGATTATGGGTGGGTTTAAACTTCTGCGTCATGAGATGAATAATGTATATTGACGATGCAATGTACACAATCTTCATGATAAAGTTGTAAAAAGAACCCCGAGGCCCGTAAATCAAGTCTAAATATCGGGAAAGGTACACCAACGTATACAGATATTGCGTTTTAAGCGAGATGCCTGCAACAGACTTGCTGGTCGTGATCTTATGGATCAGCAAATAAATACTGGCGCAGTGCGCCATATCGCCCCCAAACCGGAAGATGTTCATGCTGGTACGCGGTGCTGTGATGCGCTGTTGCCAACTTTCTGGCTACGTGTGTCAAAACGGTTTATCCGGGGAAGGCCGGGTAAAATGCAGCCGTGCGCTCAGTTAGCTAGCTAGCTAGCTAGGGCTATGATGGACGATGCCTTTTGACTGGCCCCGTTTTCGAAGTATCCTGGTCCCGGAGTGTTTTATGCTTGGTTTGTCCTTTCTGGCCGACATTGGTCGCATGGCGCAGCGACTGGGGAACAGCGTTGATGTTCTTGTACCTGTCTTCCACCGAGCCAGAGAAGTCTCGAGTCTTAACCAGCTCGTCATCCTGGAAAAATGCTCCTCGGTGGTAGTACTGGCGAGGCCCTGCTTCTTTTTCCTTTTCTGTTTCTTTTGAGTTTACCTTGATTCGGTTTTCGTGTAAGCGTTGTTTGTCATGCTCGCTCATGGTTCGCAGTTCCTCGGCCGCCTCTCGTTCCAGCTCCTCTTTGACAACAACATCACGATCTCGCTTCATTCGGGCCCTTTCGCGGGACTTCCAGGCACTGTACTCGCCTTCAGGATCAATTCCATCTGTGTCGTCGACACGGAGTACCTCATCATCGGCAAGCGACGAGTTCACCTGTTTGTGAATGAGTCTCTGAGCCTTTTCCGAGCGAATCGTCTGCTCAATCATATGCAACGTCTGCTCTTTCTTAGAATCTGGTGGAAGTCTCTTCTCCTCAACTGGTTTGTTTACTCCTCGCTTGTTTCTTGGAATAAATTTGGGCCGGGCTAGCGTTGGCTCAGCTTCGGACTCTGAATCGGAGCCTGATGATGATTCGGACTCTGATTCAGACTCTGACTCCAGTGAGCTATCCTCCTGCGCTACTGAGACAGAGTCTGCATCTTTCCCTACGTCCCTCTTTGTAGCGTATGTTCCTTGGTCAACTTGCAGTTCCTCCTCGCTCGACGATTCCGCTTTTACAACCTCCTTCATCTCCAAACCTCCGATATTCAGCTTGATCCCCCCACCAGAACCTTCTTCTTCGACATTCTCGTCATCTTCTTCAACATATTCATCTTCACTGGATCCACTATCTCTTTCTTCTCCGATTGGTTTCCCGGCAAAATGTCGGGCCGCCCTCCTGTTTGTTCCAGACGACATTGGTGGGAGGTCAGGATGGATTGTTTGGAACTTTTCCTTCACCAACTACAATGGCGGAATCATCGGCATCAGCAGCACAACCGAAAGTCAACCAAGGTATGTAGATTTTCTATCGGTCGTTGTATATATCATCTTTCATTTTCTTATGTATTTGCGCTGCTAACCGTCAGAGCTGCAGGCTCAGTATAACACATTCAAATCTACGATCCAGCAGCTGGAATCGAAAATTGGCGAACTGGAATCTGAGGCCGAGGAGCATGCATTAGTAATCAAGACTCTCACAGATCTAGAGGACAAATCACGGAAATGCTTTCGAATGATTGGTGGGGTTTTGGTTGAACAAACAGCCGGCGAAGTTCTTCCTCAGCTTGAAACTAACAATGGTGGGCTCAAGTCGGTTCTTTCAACCTTGGCGGGAGACTACAGAAAAACCCAGGATCAGCTTGAGGAATGGAGAAAGAAGAACAAGGTTCAAATAGTTCGAACTGCTTGATGTGTTTGTAGAAAATATAAAGCTTTTTTATGTACCTAGCCAACGCTATTTTACTTGCTATAGAGATAGAAGATGACAAACCAAAACCATGTACCAATGACACAAATAGAACTTGTCAGGTAGATCCATGAATTGGAGATTTCCCATGATCTGGGCCACTCGTCGTTGGCTGTATGCCGAACAGTCACCACTTCTCGCTCTTCAACATATGATAGACCTGGTCTTAAGTATTCCACCTTGAAAGTAAACATACCGTACTGGTCAGGAGTCTTGAATTCAACCCCATAAACCGTTTCATGTTCGTTCTCAGATTGCTTTTCCAAGTTCAATCGGTAATAAGGATCTAGCATGACGAATTCTAGCTGAATATCATCGGCCACAAACGGGCCCCACTGCTCGCCGGTCCACTGGCTGAAGGTCAGCTGGTAGCTGACGTCCTTCTTCATCTGGTACAACCTGTGTCCATTGGAAATTTCGTTGGTATCATTGCCAATGGCAAAGTGAGTAGGATTGTAAGCCCTGATAACTCCTTTCTCCTGAGCTGCCCAGGCAGCAAGATCCTTGACCAAAGCATGAGCACTTACACTGGCACTGTTTTTAAAAAGATCGATATCTCCGATCCACGCGAATCGTGAATTCGAATGTCGGCCCTGGAAAGCAGCAGCTAGCGAGATTTGAGTGCCTTGCACCCAGGGGGTCCTCATGAACTCCTCATCCTCGTCTCGAGCATCATAAACATAACTGGTAGCAGGAGCAGACAGAAGGGGAATAACCTGTGGATTATTGCCCAAATACGCACCATTGCCTTGATAAACCAAATCATCCACGGCGTCCACCACAGAATGGGCATTGAAGCCATCAGATCCAATGGTCACCTCTTCATGCTTTGGGCCCTTGCCTGCAAAATGGTCAGCAAGAACATAGCCCTTGGGGCTCACAAAGATATCCAGTTGTGCGGCGAATTCTCGCAGACTTTCAGGCGACGATGAAGGGGACGTAACAGCTAGAATGTTTCCACCCTTCTCAAAGTAGTGGAGCAGCTTCTTCGAGGTCAATCGAGGGCCCATTGACTTGGGCTTGATTGGTAGAACTACCAATGTATCATATTGGATGTCAGTGTCAAATAACACCAGTTCTATTGATTCATCATCAACGTTCTTGTACTGAACGGTGGAATCACCAGCCAATTCCTCGAGCACCGCAAAGAAGTCACTCAGTTCGCCTGATCCCGCCAACTTTTCATCACCAATTACAAGAGTCCGTCCCGCAGTAACTGATCGTGCAGAAACGAAGTTCAGCGATGCGCAGCACGCCACAATGGTCGTCACAGCGTTCTTCAATCTCATTGCGTATGTGTGTGTGTTGGTCAAAACCAACCTTTTGCGAGCCGTACCGACGACAACTCAACATCAGTTCTGGCCATGGCTCAGAACGACAACGATTTCGCGCAGGTCTATAAAGACTTGACTGACGCCGAAAAACACGCCGCGGTATGTACCAGACCAACTAGCAGCTAGAAGAAAATATATACGCAATAATTGAATTAATACTAATATACTAGAAATTAGAGAAGATGCTTGATAGCATCGAGTCGAAGATGGATTCTATTGTTGCCTCGCAGGAATTGCAGGAGCTCGTTTCTTCTGAGGAGCTCAAAGACCTTCAGGAGTTCATGAAGAATAGCGGACGGTCAGAGGAGGATGACAAGAACTGATACATCACATGAGCGATTATAGTCGCACCAATCATTGCTCCTACTACTGCAGCAAGCAATTCGCCTTTATATAACGAAATTAAATGAAATGAATTCGGTTATTTATATATATATATACAGCGTAAATCTATTCAATGTAAACCTGGTAGAACTATGTCATAACTCTGGTATGGACTAGGTCGGTTTCAGCGGTTCCCACTGATTGGCTCCGTTGCTCACTACTGGTGCAGAAGAATCATCCAGCAGACTAACGCCACTATTGTTCGACCCATTCGATGCAATGCTATGTTGCGATTGAGATTTTAAACTGGCACTTCGGCTTCTAGGTGGTAAAGGGGGTACCCCGCTGCTCAAAGAACCAGTGGATGAATGGCCCTGTGCCGTACCAGAAACACTGCCGTTCCCTGGCGCCAGTCGCACTGGCTTCCTAGGCACCTGAGGCTTAGTCTTGGGCCGAGGCGGGAGTTTTGGCTTGTCCACAAAGTCTGGAACAGAATCATATTCCGGAGAGAATGGATTCGGCGTGGTCTTTTGCGAGTTTATCACCATGCCAGATCTGGGAGGCATCAGATGCACCTTGGCACTCTGGCCTCCTTCCATCCACCATTTCTGTGAGTCCGTAGACGGTGGTGGAAGTCCATTCGTCAGCATAGTTGTGTTGAGATCAGAGATATTGATAAGGTCGTTAGTATCACCAATCTCTCTCCTTCGCTTGTCATACAACTGTGCCCCCAGTTTTTCCTTTGTAGTATCGTCAACGATAGTTACCTTAGCATTGAACACCCCATAAACTGGCCGATGATCAGAAAATTCGAAATGAGCCGAGCTATAGCTTATCTGTCGCAGGTTGGATCCCCGACTCAAAATTCTATCTGTCCAAGAGGGTGTTCTTTGCTTATCACTGGTATCGTAGCGACTAGTTCCCTTATCAAACTTATAAGTGGGAGGAAAGGTGATATCCATTTCTTGATAATAAGGGAACGTGACACCTTTGGCCATCTGCTGGATCAATTGCTCATTATCCAACAATGGCTCGAACTGTGAGTTCTGAATCAAATGCAAGGTTTGATCGTATGGCAAGGTCACCCTATAGTTAAAATCTCCAAGCCAAATGATACTGTCATGATCTTTGATCTTTCTACCCCTCGAGAACTGCAGTCCAGTGCTCAAAGTCTTGAAATCCTGATGTCGTTCGTCGATATTGTGCAATCCAGCAGCCAAATGAGCTGTGATGAAACAGAAGGAGGTATTGGCAAAAGAAAAGCTGACCGCTACACCGCCTTTGTTACCTGCCATACCCCCGAAACCAGTCTTCTTGGTAGCACCTTCAACGTGTCGGACCATCAAAATTTCTTTCTTCTTCACAAATAGCATCAATGCAGTACCCACCAATTGGCCCGAACGGAGCAAAACATACTCTTCGCCACTGGAGTTGAGGCAGCTCAACACCTGTTTCTCCCAGAATTCCTTTTTGGATATATCCGCATTAAGAATCTGTCCTGCGCTAAGCTCTACCAACTCTTGGAAGCCCAATAAATATATGTCCGGTAGTGTTTTACCATAATCATCCTGCTGTTTTACATCTTCTGTTTGGCCGGCATTATCTTTTTTGTAGCTCACCTTTTTCGGAAACAGCCAAGGAGTTAGATCGACTTCCGTCACTATACCATTAAGGTTGAAGGTGCCCGCAAATATTTTGATCTCTCTTTGAGAAGTGAACTCTTTTTCTCTTCTGCTTAGCTCGGATGTCACAAAATCATTGATCGGATCATGCAATGCCACAACACACTGGCCCTCAATTCGGCCCAGTAGTAGATCAATGGTATTTTGTCTCCCCTTGTCTACAAAGTTGTTGATATACATGCGACCAACAGATTTAGTAACATCAGCAATGGCACCAGCAATACCCATTTTACCGCTTCTGGTGAAGGACGTTTTGAGAGCGTTGGTTCCGGCGTATATTTGCGATAGCTGATCCCCATTGTCAGCCCATAGTACATTATGTTTAATCCAAATCTCAACTCCACTTTCGAGCCGGTAGTACTCTAGAAAGATCTCAATAGCTTCCCTGGAAATAGTTTGCTGGACCACATTGGTACGGTCTAGACAGTCCAGACAATTCGTTCTGAAGACACCGACTTGTTCTGTTTCATTCTGGCCAGATTGGACATCGTATGAGAAGAATCCAAACTCTATCATAGAATCTTGAATCCGAGGGAGAATTCTAGCAGCTGAGGAGTACCCTCCATGGGCTACTTCTGCATGAAAATCAAAGTCGGTGAAGCCCAGGGATTCTTTTAGGGCTGGGTTCGACACCACATGCTTGACATAGCGCCTACTAATTTCTCTTTCGCTGGATTTTTCGTGGGATAATAAGTTAACACAATGAACTCCTCCAAACTTATTGTTGAGGTACTGGAAGTGCCGATTGAAAGCCGGTTGAGTCGCTTCCAGTGAACGGGTAATGGTGATTTTAGCGGTGAGCAGATTAGCATCTTGCTCCCAGAATATGGGCACACTGCCTCTGATCTGGACGTAGCCAAAACACCTACTTCTATCAATATAAAAGATAGTCTCTGTCTCGACAAAATTGGCCACAAATCCCTCGTCGTCCACACCCCGCACGTTGAATCTGGTGCCGGCCCGTTTGCAGGCCTGCCTGGAAATAAGAGACATATAGGCTAATTCGCCATTGGCCATTGAGAAAGAGACCGTACTAGCAAACCCGCGAATGACTGTAGTGAGAAACCCACTTTGATCGAGAGTGCGCCTTTCCTCAGGTTGGAGTCTCGATCTGAACTTGACGAGTTCCTCCATCATATAGGAATTCCACATGAAAGCATCATCCAACGAATCCAGGGATAGCTCTTTGGACTCCTGGCCTCTGTTCTGCATCACCGATGTCAGATCAAAGTCGGTGGAATAGTAAAAACTGCCATTGGACAAAAGCTTGCGGACCTGAGCACAAGGATGCTCGAGGGCCGACAGATCCTGGTCTGAGGAGGAGTCCTGGCCCTGGAACCGGCCATTGGAGTCGATATTCAGGGCAAATCCATTGGCATCGAGCTGGACAAAATCCCAATCTCCTCGGGTGAGGGAGTAGAACTCGACTCCGTAGATACGAAATACTCGTTCGCCTGGCCTGGGGCAAGCAACCTCTCGAGTGCCGGTGATGGTGCAGATGAAGACGTCCCGTCCAATATTGATGAGTCCCAAGCACCCGTAGAATTCCTTGCTCGACAACGCCTGATATCCAGACATGTCAATTCTGTCAGTTGTCGAGAGTTCGACAATGCATTTGACCTCGTTTGCGTTGTCCCGTGTCCGCTGCGGATTGTCAAAGTACCGGAATAAAAGTACATTTTTGCCGCTGGCAAGCGCCAGCGACCGAGGGTTCTGTCTGACATACGCCCTCATTATGAGGTGACGGAAGGTTGAAATTTGGTTTTGCTGGAAGGACGTGAGTCGGCGGTAGTGATGATTGAAAGTGCCGGTACGGTGCCTTGCCAGGGATACTTGGAGGTGGGAGAAAGTGGACAGGCGGAACCAAAAGAACCAAGCCAAACCTTAGCGATCGGGAGACTAAGACAGAAGGCAGAATTAAATTCGGTGCGATAATGCCGATGATGCTTCAATTGATATTCGATATCTCGAATATACTGCCAATATTGGTAAACTTTGTTGAAGCTGATTGTTCATTGCCCAGCCAGACAGACAGGATAATGGCCGGTTTGGTTGGCCTTTGATCTGGAACAAGAAAGACGAGCAGCACCACGCCTGCAAAGCAACCCCGACGCGAAATCTAGAAAATGCCGCCCGTATCGTGAATAACAATAATACTGATAATGTCAGCTTTCTGCTAGTGCTGGCTATCCACTATATCCGGCTAGCAATTCCGCAATTTGCCCCATTTCATTTGCCGTTTTTATTTTCTACTATCCATTCATCCACCTACTGTTTCTCCGTGGGGTTAGGGTTGCCGCCCCGATTAGTACTATCTAGTAATCCGACCCATCTAGACTTGACTATCGCCACAAACATTGCCAGAGCAGTTCCACCAGTGTTTTGCTGGTCCAGATAGAGCTTACCCGTCTATTGTTTTTGATCTAATAGTACTTGCAACTGCTGTTGCTGCTGTAAAAAGGTTTCGTTCAGTACAGTTGTACACAGTCACGGCCGTTTTGCCCCGCACTCTTAACTAAAGGCTGCCGTTATCTACCCCGCCTGTTCACCATGTTTGGTCTGCTGTTCAAGGGGATAAGGTATGTAATATTTTAACTTTTATTTGCATGCATACCGAATACATTGCTAATCCAAAGCTCTATTGCATCCTTTGTTTTCCCCATTCTGGCGTCTTACCGCGCTCTGGAGCGGGATGATATCACTCTGATAAGACCCTGGCTTATGTACTGGGTCATAATTGCCCTTCAATTGACTCTGGAGACATATTTTGGCTTCATACTGTCTAACCTTCCTCTATACGGTCTAGCTCGAACTGGTTTCTTGTTATGGCTGGTGCTGCCCCAAACTCAGGGTGCTTCTCAGCTCTATCTGTACAAGGTCAGACCTTTTCTCCATAAGCACGACCAGGACATCGATCGAGCTATTGCTGCTGGTCAAAAGAAAGCCAAAACTCTCGGTGTTGAATATGTTTCCCAGGTGATAACCTTTGTTCAGAACTTGGTATTCTCTGCTCTTGGTCTGAAACAGATGAACATGTCCGCTCCTGAGCCGGCTGTTTCGCAGCAATCCCAGTCGGATTCCCCTTCTTCCGAGGTGGAGTCTCTGTTTTCGAAATTCAGACTACTCCCCAGCTCAGATGGACTTTCTCTGGGCTCCCTCAAACTGGGGTTCCCTGCTGTTGCGTCGACTGGCGTCGGGTTGCTTTCATCATATCTTTCTTCTACTTCTTCTTCCTCTGCATCTTCCAAAGGCATTAGCATCCCTTCCCACATTTCCAACAAGAACGATCGTCTCAAGTTTTTGGAGGATCATAAGAAGGATTTGTCTGATCTCTTGGCCTCTATTAACGAGCAACAACGTTCTGTCGAACTAGAAAGCGAGGACGATAGTGCTAAGGATGAAAGTTTCGACATTGTCAAGAAAGAGGATCTCAAGGATAAAGCTGACTTTGAGCAGCCCACTGATGATTATTCCAAGGGCGAATCCTCTGCCGTTGAGTCTCCCGATTCCACCGGCAGGTCTTGGTTCAGATTCCGATAGCGTCCTCCGCTGGCGGACAATAACTGTTCTCTTCGTATTTATAAATTCAGGGTTTAAGGAAGTAAGTAAATTAATGGTATGTTTATATATATATATATATATGTCTGTGTTGAGATGCACGGCTATTTGCCAGTCAGTGTGGTATTTCTTAGGCGAACCATTCGATGAGTGCTCTCGGATGAGTATTTGACGAGCTCCTGTAGCAGGTATGTAATGGATCCAAGCGCTCTAAATCCTGCCATAGCCGCCACAGACCAGAGAATAATCTTAAGATAGACGTTCTGCCCAACATGCTCAATTCCAAATACTTGGGTCATTATCATAGCCAGCAGGGCGTTGCACACCATCCATACAAGCACCACCTTGGTTCGAAATTCTTTGTAGTAATCCATCGCTATCACACTGGCGCTGGGTCCTGGAATGTGGACTAACTTGCCTTCTCGCAGATTGTGCAAAGCATCTTCATAGCCACTATCAATATCCAGCTGTTCTGCTGGCATTTCGATTTCCACAATGTCTTTACCAGCTGCCGTCTTGAAATTTGCTGAACCAAGATCTTTGGCCTCAACATTATCACCCTTTGTACCCCAGGTGACGTCATGAGTGTTACACAAGGCGTATATTTGGAGGGTGCACATGTAACCAGGTAACAGTAGGAAGTATTGCAGTGAAGAGGTGAACAAATGCCATGGGTCCATATGAAGAATAGACATGACCCCGTACAAACCATATGTTGAGCATAGTGAGACGACTATAGTAGTAAAGGCATTGTCACCAAGAGTTGCACCGCTAGCACTCTCGCTGATCGTCTTGACAACGAAATATATACCACATATAGTTGCGTATAGTGCAACCAGCGACAGCAAACCGATACTTATGGTAAATAGTCCTTTAGAGCCTTGTGGTCTATTACCTAGAGAAAGAACAAACTGAGACGCTATGCAACAGATGCAGGTGTACTTGAAAATCAAGAACAGTACCAACCCAGCACCACTAGAACCGATTGATCCAGCATCAGAAGATGCGAGAGAGCCGCCAACAAAGTAAAATGCTAGATAGAAATTTGCAAGAGAGAAAAATGTAAAAATAAGGGTGAAAAATTGATAGAGAAACTCCACGTGTAAAGCGATTTTTCTCCAGATCGAATGATCTGTATACCAAATTTGCCGAAAGTGCGTCTGAGCATAAACGGCAGCGAAAAGTGCACCATTGAGCCATCTTCTTCGCTGGGAAATGAACTCAGGGATTGTATCCGGAACATCTGTCTCACCTGTGGCAGATCTTACGTATTTAAGGATCCATTTTTCACCCCTCTTGGCGACCAGTTCCCAGCACAGAATTCGATCTTCAGCTAGATACATGTTCTGATCAAAAATACCACCACTCTCAGTATGAAGTGACTCACCTTTGAAGTAAGAAAACAGAGGGCCAGTTCCGTCATCATGGTTTCTCAGAGCTCGGTAACGATAGGCAGACAGAGCACCGGGCAGGACAGAAATGTAGCCAAATACACTTTCCAAAGGCTTGTCGAGAATATTAGACATTTTGTACTCAAAATTCTGGGCTGCGACAAGAGGATTGAGTAAATGCTTCCAGCGCTTTCCCAGCATAGCTTTGATTTCACCGCAGGCACCGCCAACGTTGGAATCAGCATCGAAGGTCTTCCAAAGTCGGTATATAGTTTTTGCACCAGGCTTGGTGCCAACATCGAGGAGAACAACTACATTCGGTTCCAAGAGAGGACAGAATGCATTAAAAAGCCATCGGTGCGAGTTGATTTTCTTTTGATTTTGTTCCTTGAGGCAGAACAGGATCTGAACTGGTACGATGCCTTTCTCTGCTCCTTGGAACTTCATATCGGAGTCCATGGATACCTGAGTGGTGTACTCAAAAATATGGGCCTTCACAGGACTGCCGTTGACGAAAGACTTGGCAATTCCGTCCTGATAGACTCCCATGGCACTGAGAACGTCAAGAACTCTGGGGTTGACCTTGTCACGGCCATCGGCAACAATGGTTACAACGATCTTTTTCCAGCCTTCCTTGCCCCATACACGGCTTTTGGATCTCTGGCAAATTTGGGCGATATTTTTCATAACAGCATGCAAAGTTCGAGTGAAGGAGACTTCATCTTCATTGTACATGGTAATACAAACGCATAGCTGGATTTCACGACCATAGATGGCAGGGCGCACTGTAAATCCGGCATTGGCAAAGTCATCTGGCTCAGATGTGCATGCTGTGTATCTCATGTAAACAAATTCATCATTGTCTCTTCTAGGCAAGAAACTGTAGAGCTTGGTGGGGACAGGACAGTCAAGGATCAGATTACCCCTTACGAGCTTAACTTCTTTTCTAGTCATAGACTGATGACGACGAGGCTGTGCCTTAAGAGGAGCTTCATAAGCTTCATTGGAATTGAGGGTTTCCTGAGAGGATACAGTAGATACGAGATCAGATCCATCATCAATAGTCCCTCGCTCAAGCTCACCTTCATCCTCTTCAGAAAAGCTATCACCTTCTTCATCGGAGTAAATTTCCACAACGTCCTTCGCAGTGGAAGATGAAGATCCGAGGGAATTTCGAGAATTGCCAAATACGGGACGGGGAGGAGGAGATTCCACTGAAGAAGCCCATCTCACTCCATCTTGGCCCAAGTCAGACTCGTCATCATCTTCTGAATCATCGATATGAATAGTGGTATGCTCAGGTCTAGCAGGAGATTCAAACCGAGACCATTCTCGACGACTAGGAGAGTTTCGGGGGCTGGCATGGACACTATTCACATGAACAGGGGAAGTAGTAGAAGGAAATGCTCTTCGATGAGGACTCTGAGGAGAGAGTCCGGCAACATAGGGATTGGATAGTTCTTCAAGGTGGTAGGCCTGTCTAGAAGGAGAATTGACGGCTATAGATGCTCTGTGAGAAGGCACTTCAGGTAGCTCTCTCCTTCGTGGCGTAGAAGGACTGTCCATATCAGCTGGCGAAAGTGAAGCTGGCCTGAAGGTAAACAGAGTAGACAGGTAATGAATAGAAAACAACTATTCTACAGAGTTTTGTGTTGTGCAGATCACCGCTGAGGCTCATGTTTTTGTTTAGGTTTGGTGTAGTTGCATGTTTTGATATTGCCCGATTAGGAACACAGCCATTGTCAAATTACCGGCAACTCAGGGCGAAGCACGCGCTGCCCGGTGGGGGATATGAAAAATGGGGTTCGAGCTGAAACAGACGGGGTGATGTCTTCGTGTTCTTACATGGCTGAGACAGCAGCATGCTGATTGTTGATTGTCTTGTTTATTTATATTTGTGCAAGTCATCGAGATGATTTCACACAGAAGCGACCAGTCAGAGCATGATGCTGGTCCACCGATAATGAGTACTAAAATAAAAAAAATACTTTCTAAATATATTCAGAAATAGGTCTCCACATATTCAATCTTGATATTATCAATGGAAAAAGTCATTGGTCACCTTGTTCATGAACTCTCTGGCCTTCCTGCCTTCGTCAGAGTAAACTACCTTAGCTGTTCGTTCGGGCAGCTTTCCCTCTCGATTGCCCCAAGGGAAAAACCATTTGATTTGATCACTGGGGGTAATATCGGGACGCAGCAGAGGATATAATTCTGTGTAAGCACTATAGGAGGCAGGAAACAAGAACATCCATCCGAGAAAAGCGACCATTACCTTGAGAGATGTGGGGACATTTAACTGCAGTTCGGTGATAGACAAGCCCGGGTGAACAATAAGAGAAAGAACTCCTGAATCTCTATGTTCACGTTTCCACCAATGGTGATCACAGTGCATAAACACCTTGGACTGGGAATATTGGTCAAATAT
Source organism: Zygoascus flipseniorum (assembly GCA_030565365.1). Classification (NCBI taxonomy): domain Eukaryota; kingdom Fungi; phylum Ascomycota; class Dipodascomycetes; order Dipodascales; family Trichomonascaceae; genus Zygoascus; species Zygoascus flipseniorum. Next base: position 95 of record JAJMBR010000021.1, on the reverse strand, counting down.
CGGTTTTCGCAGTTTCTTCTCATTATTAAGATCGTCCCACTGGATTACCGGCAAGTTTGGGTCCATGACCTTAACGGATAGGGCAGAAACATAGA